>JAMKCH010021878.1:0-38437 GCA_023653785.1 Ophioderma brevispina | reverse complement strand
GAAAAAGACACAAAAACAGTTATTCCGAGGTTAAAATCATTTTATTGCAGAAAGTGGAACTTTTCAGAAAGACAGCAGACAATAAAAAAATACATCGGTCCTCGGACCGCTTGTGTCGCCTGCCGTCGCGGTTTGTGAATGATAGGCCTCATATGACCTTTGAATTTGATATGTGACCTTTGACCTCATAAACAAATGAGGGATTGCATGTAAACTCCATAAACCAAGTTTGGTTCCAATTGAGTTTCAACTTTTCAAATGAGGTTAATTTTACATTTTCAGCCTATTTTACAACATGACCTCACATGACCTTTGACCTTGTATGTGGCCTTTGACCTCATCAACAAATGGGGGATGTCATGTTGCACCTGTGACCCAAATTTGGTTTAAATCCATCAAAGTATGTGGATATTACAGGCAAATGTTAACCCTTTTCACAACAGACATCAACAACAACAGACAACAGTGGACAAAGTGATCCCTATGTGTCTTTCTGCCTTAAGGCAGGCGACACAAAAACAACTGATATATTTGAAGTTTCATCTGAATTCTAATATTAGCCTGAGCAGTATACACAGCTGTTTGAAAGTCTCATTATTATTATTACAAAACCAGAATAAAAAAAAATAATTATCAACAGCGACAGAGTTTTGACAACTGATTTGGATTATTTATACCACTAAGAAAATTCTATGTAAATCTTACAAAATTTCATTGCGGGCAAATAAGATTTTTCTTAGCTACAACAACAGTCTAACAACTGATATATTTGAAGTTTCATCTGAATTCTAATATTACTATTAGCCTGAGCAGTATACACAGCTGTTTGAAAGTCTCATCATTATTATTACAAAACCAGAATAAAAAAAAATAATTATCAACAGCAACACAGTTTTGACAACAGATTTGGATTATTATGTAAATTTTACATAATTTCATTGCGGTCAAATAAAATTTTTCTTGAAAATTTAGTTTTACACAGATCTCTATAGAGAATGGGCATATAGAGGGTGCTATAACATACAAATCATGACATTTGTTGGCCTTTAGGCGACGGAAATAAAAAACCCTGTTTTACAGGCCCGACCGACTCTGATTTTTCAGTTTTGCAGAATTTCTTTTTTTTTAGTTTTTCCAAAAATCATGTAAAATCAGCCTGTTTTTAGCCCAAATTTAGAAAATTTGTAACAATTTCATTTTTTCTCTTGATTTTTCAGATTTTGGGGCTATTTTAGGCCAATTTTGACCGCCAGAAAAGAAAACCCGTAAAACAGGGTTTTTTTGTCGCCTTACGGCAAGATTCCCACAATAGATTGCAACCAGAAAGAACTTAGGCAACTGCACTGCTGGCGAGTAATTGGTGATTGAGTTTGAAGCTGTTCCTTACTCGTGAAATGAGGATGGCACTCAGAGAGTATACTGTATAAGTGGAAATTTCCGCATACAGATATTTCACGATTTTATCAATTTTGCCAAATGTGCGAGAATTTCATTTCAGCTTATTGGAAAAAGTTATTTTCACAAGTTTTTATTTTCGCCTTTTTATATTCACTCGCGAAATTCGCGAAAATAAAAACCTTGCAAAAATTTCCACTTATACAGTATTGAGTCCATCCCACAAAGCACCAATTTGGGAAATTTCACCTCAATAAGCTCATATCACCCCACCCCCATCCAATTCTTAACACTTAAAAACCTGACTTTTACACTCACTTTAGCCCACAAAGAACTAGTAATTTAAGGTAAATTTTAGCATGATCATGCAAATATCTTGTGGTCTACCTTCTGGAACGGTTTTACCCATAGAATTCTGACATGTATTTAATACCGTACAATATAGGCACAATCTGCAATGCGTATGGGAACTGGTTTAAACACCCTCTGGGTAGTATTACAGACAGACTGATTGTTGAAAGACAAGTCCATAGATATATCAGACACATGGCCATACGCACAGGATTTTTTTTGGGGGGTGCAGGACCTTTGAAAAAGTGGACTTTTTTGGTTTAAAAAGGGGGGTTGGACTAACCCTCCTAACAGGGTCCATTTTTTGGGACGTTGTGAACATCACCAAAAATTTGACTTCTTGTCAAAATTTCTCTCTATCTTGGACCTTTTATGCAAAATGCACAAAAGCGGAACTTTTGCCCAGTGGTGGATTTAAGGAAAGGGCCCGGTCAGCAGCCTTAAGACCTATCAGTGATTTATCCGACAGAGTAAAATATTTGAGAAATTTTTGCAGGAATAGTTTTTAAACGTGAAGGATTAAGTCGTGTAGAATTTCGCATAAGGTTATTTTTTTTTCCAATTGAGAAATAAGAGACAAGGAGAAAACGGCAGTTTTCAAGATACGAATCTCCATTCAATCATATGTGTTGTAGAAAGTGTCCGTTCGGACAATTTGACGAAAATAACTGATTTTTGTCTTTAGTAGGGCTGCTTTTGGTCGTAATCAACTTACATGGTATGTTAGTAATACCAATACTAGTTCCATACATTCAAAAATCTTATTTTTGAGATTTTGTTGTTTATCTGATTTATCAAAATCACTGATAGTGACTTTAAAGGTGGGGCCCCTTTAGGTCAAGAACAACCGCAATATCGCCTTAGTGCGAATTTACGATGTGTTTCGAGGGGGGCCCCTGAGAGCATATTTTATGGGCGCCCTGTCAGCAGCTGCTGACAACGCTGACGGGGTCTTTAAATCCGCAACTGCTTTGTGCCCCATTTTATGATTGGGGGGGGGGGCCAGTTGCACTCCCCGCACCCCCTGCGTACAGAGCCCTGAATACATAATTAACTATACACCTAATTAAGTCCTTACCAATCTTCATCGAAAATGACACGTTCTGTCTATGTCGATGTCTTTGTCTCTTTTAGGTTCTCACACCAGCCGTTTCATTATAAAACATCCTGACTCGGCGCTCATCTAGTTGGATTCCCAGCTTGTCACCTCACATGATTGTCGGAGACTACTAATATCAAATTGCTGGTACGAATAGTATTGGATGCTAATTCTCTGGAATAAAAAAATATAATATATCAAAGATGTTTTGGATCACTCTTTGTGAGTGAATTAGGGAACACACTCCAAAAATTATTATTTCACGACTAATATTTTGAATCTTGTGTTTGGCAGAGCTTTGAAATCAGTGCTTTCGCATGAAGGGCTATCCTGTCTAGAGAAAGTATAACAAGGCAACTTGTATTTAACGCGATGCGTAAAATATGTCCCCGCCAAACGTCCGATTACACTCATGTGATAAAGGCAACTACCACTACCCCCCTCCCCAACACCCGCACCCCTCCCCTCCCCAACACCCCCGCAACACCCAACAACACACCCATCCCCAACACCCTGCAACCCAAACACCCCGCAACACCCACCCCCTCCCAGCACCCGCAACACTCCACCCCTCCATCAAAAATCAACAACCCCACCCCTCCTCAACACCCACCCACCTCACCCCCCTACCCCCACACCCCGCAACATACACCCTAATCCCGCCACACCATCCCTGCAACAGCTCACACCCCCCCCCCAACACCCCCTGCAAACCCCACCCCGCCACTACCCTCACACCCCACTCCTTCCCCCATACCCCACACCACCCACCACCCAAGCACCCCACAACACCCTGCAAACCTCACCCCACCCATACCCCGTAACAGCCTCCCCCTTCCGCCAACACCCCGCACACCCAACCCCCTCCCACATCCCTCCAACACCCTACCCTCCCAACCCCCTTCCAACCCTAAACCCCTCCACCCCCTCCCAACACCCCACTCACCCCCAACACCCCACTCCCCACACCCGCCACATACACCCCATCCCACACCCACCACACCCTCCCCCCCCTCCCAACACCCCTCACACCCCACCACCTCCCAAGCACCCCCCTCCCCAACACCCCCTCACCCCCAAGGCATAGGTAAGGTCTCATTTAGCGAATTAATTTTGCTTATCCGACGTACAGATACAGACTTACTCATATTTAATTTAGCTCATTTTGCACACCTTATCCCATATATCAACATACTTTCAAATTGCCAAAAAAAGATGTGCCCCATGATAGCTTTCATGAAGCGCAGGATTTTGAGTATCCAATGTTGCCTTTTCAAAATATAGCAATTACGCCTGATTTTTGCATATTAATTACCATTTGCATACTCAATTTTCCCGAATACGCCCAATCTAATCAGAGGTGTCGAGAACTCTTCACCTGCTTCCTTCACCAAGAGTACCTCATTAGACACCGTACGGAACTCAGAAAACTTGTATACAAGCATTGCAGGAAAAATTTTCGTAAATTATGCAAATTAAGATACTTAATTAGCATATTTTTATATGCCCAAAATCTAATCAGGTCGAAGAACCATCATCAACCCGCTTCTTTTCCAAATTCCACAATTACATCATTGGGTCTCCTTACGGAACTCCTGACAAATCTTTCCAACATGGGTTAACATTTTTTAGAGCACGACGGACGACGGACGTACGAACTGACGTACACTGCTCCATATTCATATTCCAGTCCGAACTCGTTCGGACGGAGACAATAAAATTTGACACTCCCTGGTGGTCTGTGCACACTGGACCTACGTATAAACACCACAATACAACATTGCGGTCAGGTGCAGTGGTTGTGCTGTCAGGGCAACTCGAGAAGAACGATTGAACTTGCTAGTGGTAGCATGAAACAGGCCAGGTTATTTAAGAGACAATCGCACATTAGGTCCTTGATAGTGTAATAATTAAGCATTTTGGTGGTCCTATTCAAAATTTTGTTTTTTGCCCCTTAAATCATAATGGAGTAACTTTTTAAAATATTTATTTCAGCAATGTAATGTATTTATGTTCTCCTATTATGAGCCAAATTTTATGGAAAAGGCCTTCGGGGAAGTGTTTTTTTAATTTTGTTGGTGGGAGAATTGGGCGCGCATTGTAAAAAATTGTTTTTTGACTGCCCTTTTGAATCAGTACAACCATTTTGTTTCCTGTTTTGTGGTCGTGTTGATGTACCCCCAGGCCCCATCAATGACCAAGTTTTGGTAAAAATTCTACCGGCAAAGTGGTTTTCAGAAGGGGGTCCCCTATAAACCAGGAGTGTACAATCTTTTTGATGCAGGGACCACATTGACAGAGTCCACAACTATTGCGGGCCGCAAGCAAATAATCGGGGGTCTCAAGTTTGTTTGTGTGTGTGTGTTGTGTGTGTGTTGCTTGTGTTGTGCGGGTATGCAATGTTTCTTTGGTTCTATGTGTGAAATATTTAATGACATTTTTTTATCCATTATTTTGAGATTTTTATGCATTTTTACGTCGCAGGCCGGGTGCGAGCTCTTAGCGGGCTGCAAATCGCCCATGGGCTGCAGGTTGGACAACCCCGCTATAAACTAACATGACCTTATACAAGACCTTATCTCAGCATCCGCATGTCGTCAATTTTGGTTTTTTGTTTTAGTTTTTAGTACACCTTTTCCATTATTTTAATGAGTCTAAGGTATATTTTAAAAATAATATAAATTACTCCCATGAAATTGTAGCTGAATTTACAGTGTAGGGAGCAACTTTGCTAAATTTTCCAAAAAATGGGGTCTTTGGGTGAAAATATTCAGATTTTTTCACCCAAATAAAGGTCTTTGGTGACAGTGATATGCTGAAAATGGAGCCTTAAAGGTGCATTTTGTGATTTCAGCACCTTCTTTTTTATTCATTGATCACTAGATATCTTTAAGAAAAACTTATTCTCAAAATTTGAGCTGATCCCAATCTTGCGGTTTTGTGTTATGAGCAATCGCTCGTTTCCCACGGTCCCATAGGCTACTGTGCTGTAATTTCTGTCCGTTTACGGAAAGAAAAAGACAAAATTGCAAATTTCTTACAGATGCGATCGAATTTGCATATAAGATTGGGCACACGTAGATTACTAAGGCTAACGGTTCAGATGATATAAAAATCTAAACATTTTTTAGGTAAGTCGGGGGGACGAGGCTGTGGATCACGAAATGCCCCTTTAACAGCCTTACATATGCGTCACCTCCAAAATGAGAGTCCCCAGATTTTGTTCATCACCACCTTCTCTTTTGTATCTTTTTATGGAAATATTTGTTTAGATAAAATGGAATAGCCACTTACTTGCTGCAATCATCGCATTCCTCCTTTTCTGCACTATGAAATGGTAAATTACTTGGATTGGCCAGGAAGAATTTTTGCACTTGATCGCACGGTTCAAATATGCCTAATTCACCTACAAGAATGAAAACAACAAACTCACTCATATCATTAGTGCAAACTTGCTTCATCAATTACACAAACTGCTTTTTCATGGTGATTTTCCAACCACTGAAAGAACTGTCAATATTTCAAGAAATATTAAAAAAAAAGAAAGAAAATCTATGTTGTAGTAAAAATAAGATTCAAATTACCAGCAGCAAGGACATATCATGCATAAGTGTGAGAAATGATGGTGCTGAAAAGGACCAAAATTTAAAAAAAATAAAATTTAAAAAACAGTTTAAAATGTAGGTTCTTCAGTAATATTCATATATGTCTGTACTTTGAATTTAAAATATTTAAATGTCAAAACCTGCAATATAAAAATTATAAAATAACAACACTAGACTAAGCAAGTACCATTTGACCTCTTTTGGAACATTACAACCTGCATGTAACATCTAAATGAAGATATTTAGCAGTATCTTCCCCCATTATCTCAGAAAAAGAGCAAAACCATGCTCACTGATGGAAGAATTTAAATGAGAGCTAGCTAGCATAGCTGACAAAATACAACAAGTTTAAAAAGTGAAGCTTCTTTCCAAGGCAGGGCATGCCAAATAGTTGTACAAAATCTATTGAAAGTGAGTTCATTATCCGACATAATCCACGTTCAAACATGCGCTCCTCATTACACCCTCTAAGTTGTAGGCTCTTTAATGGTTGAGTTAAAAATGGAATATTCAAACACTAATCATGCAGTAATGAATGCCATCCTCTGCCCATGCAGTTTCATTTTCAATTCAGAAACAATTGGATGGTGTGAAATATCTTGAAAACTGACAACAGAACCACAACTGAACTTGGTAAACATACTAAACAAATTTGAAACCATTTACTTAACCTGCAAGCAAAGTGATGTGCAAAAGCTCTATCAAGTAGCTAAAATTAAAAAAAAAGGTTAAAAAAGGATTAAAAACCTATACAGCAACTCGTGCAGGTCAAATACTGTAAAACTGTCAGATTTGAAACCTACCACTATTCAAACTTTATGCAAATTTTTGCAAATGTATGCAGTCTGAGGGATTAAATTAAAGGTGTGCTGAACACATGCAGAGAGTCAAAATGTTTAATTTTAGGCCAATAATACAATACGGTCATAGGGATGTTGTTCATTGTGTTTCTATTGATCTATTTTGTATGATTTATTTCTAAGTCAAATAAAAAAAAAACTTCATTCTGAAAGTGACAGAAAACAAAGTTCAAGTGATTTTCAACTAATTAAATCACTTCAACTGGGGGTGGGAAAATATTTGGCAGATTAACAAACAATCTGCAATTGCCATTGATAAAGATAATGATCTGTATGGCCTTTCCCTTTAGTAATTTCTATCCGAATCATAGCTGGTTACTGTAAACAGTAAAAGCACCCTCCTGACTGTACTTTAAGTTAAAGGCTGACTCAGAGATTTGCCAATGAGGGCGCCCTCAATTTTCAAACAATTCAAGGTTTTTGCATATACATAATGCTTGTTCCTATACTAATCACTCTCCAAAATAACTAAGCTCAAATGGAAGTTTTTCATATAAAAATCGCAACTTTGTTATAAAATTCCGGATCCGGAATTTTTGTAATACGGTATCCTATGGCAATGTTATACTATACATAAATGTTTACTGCTTTAAAACGAAAAATCTGATTCATCTCAAACTTTGAGCATTTTAGGGGACTATCGTTAGTTCTAGTTGACTGTTTTTAATTAATACACAAAAATATTATTTTTCAAAATCTCTGAGTCAGCCTTTCACTGAATAAATCTTCTGGGCCACTTATTGTGCATCATATTGTAATTGCTTTCTAATAAGCTAAATAAAATCACAAGATTTTTATGGTGCATTATTAGAACCAGATGACAACCAATACATCACACAGTTCTACTATATTAAAGGCTGACTCAGAGATTTCCCGAGGAGGGCACCCTCAATTTTCAAACAAATTGTGTTTTTTGCATATACATAATGCTTGTCCATATAATAATCACTGTGTGAAATAACTAAGCTCAAATCGAAGTCCTTCATATAGAAAATCACAACTTTGTTTTAAAATTCCGGATCCAGAATTTTTGTAATACGGTATCCTATGGCACTGTTATACTGCACATAAAAGTGTACTGCATGAAAACAAAAAATCTGATTCACCTCTAACTTTGGAAATAAGCATTTTAGGTGAGTATCTTTAGTTCTAGCTGACTATTTTTAATTACAACGCAAAAGAAAATTTTTCAAAATCTCTGAGTCAGCCTTTAAGTTGAAGTCTTGAGTTCAAGCCCCACTGTGGCAACTTTGTTTAAAAATTCTGGATCCGGAATTTTTGTAATACGGTATCCTATGGCACTGTTATACTATACATAAAAGTGTACTGCATGAAAACAAATAATACGATTCACCTCTAACTTTGGAAATAAGCAATTAGGTGAGTATGTTTAGTTCTAGCTGACTATTTTTAATTAAAAACGCAAAAAAAAATATATTTCGAAATCTCTGAGTCAGCCTTTAAGTTGAAGTCTTGAGTTCGAGCCCCACTTTGGCTGTGTGTTTGTGTCCTTGGAATACTTTGGCTCAATTGCCTCGTTGACACAAGTGATGATTGGGTAGCTGTTATGGGTGACTAATATTATAATCTAAGTGCTGATAGAGTTGAGCGCCTAGCCAGCTGCCACCTTGATGAAGCAAAATGATTGTGATGATTTCCCAATGGCAGCATAATAATAAATAGCAATCCTGAGCACCCCGGAGGATGGATATGTGCATGCTACAAATCAACATTATTATTTTAGAAAAAAATATGTAGATGAAAAAAATATTGATTGTCTTCGGGAAATGTTTAGCTTTATTGATCAAGAACATCCAAAACAGATATATGATTGTGTTTCAGGATCCCCCTACCCTCTGCCTGACATTCTTTGGGCCAACACATCCCTTTATCTTTGGGCTAAATAAATAGTACCCCTATTTCTGCAAACATACAGTAACCAAGTGACTTTAAATTGTAAGCTAATCAAACCAGTTATAGGAAAGCGATAGACACTGTCAAAACTGGTTTATTAATTTACACATGGATGCAGGTACACAACTGCTGGGTTTACAACAATGTAACACTCAAAATAACTGGATTTTCTCTTCTTTAAAGCTAGAAAGGGCACTATCCAATCCTCAGCCGCAAACTCCACTACTCACACCATCAAACCTAAAATGTTGGTATCACTAGAAAATTTGTTATTTTTCATATTTCATCTATGTTATAAATATGGTTTCACAAAATTTATTTGTACGGTCGATTATGGGCTATTGCAATAGATGGCTTTCCCTATGGGACAGAGAAAGTTATATTTTGTAATCAGACGAGCAACTTTAATGTGTCCTGTCCTTAATAAGCTGTTTTAAGAGAGGGCGCTGCTCCATTTGGTTTCTCTTAACCCTGTCTGTGTTTGTGGGTTAGTTGATTCACTTTAAGCTACTTTACTTTAAGCCTACCTTGTCTCCAGATGTTCGAAGTTGCATTCAGTAGATAATTTGATTGGATAGTTGACCAGTGTAGGATCATTCTCAGGATATCATTAAAATGTAGGAGATATCCCAAACACAATGGGGATACCCCAAACATTAATGGGGATATCCCAAAGATACTGGGATATTCCAAACATACTGGGGATCATTCTCAAGATATCCCCAAAGTGTAGGCGTTATCCCAAACATACAGGGGATATCCCAAACATTAATGGGGATATCCCAAACATTAATGGGGATATCCCAAACATACTGGCAATATCCCAAACATACAGGGGATATCCCAACCCAAACATTAATGGAGATATCCCAAACATTAATGGGGATATCCCAAACATTAATGGGGATATCCCAAACATTAATGGGGATATCCCAAACATTAATGGGGATATCCCAAAAATTAATGGGGATATCCCAAACATTAATGGGGATATCCCAAACATACTGGGGATATCCCAAACATAATTGGGATAACCCAAATATAATGGGGATATCTATCACAACCACAACCCACTTCTTAATAATGCTTCCACTAAGCGATAAATGATGCCAACCATGTTTATGTTTACTGGTGTCACCTGTTATGGTGATAATATACTGAGGTATTTTAAGCTATTGATCCCAACACAAGTGTTTGTCACTCCACCTTGGATTTTTGTAGATTAGAACCGCAACTCGCCAACTTTCATTATCCGGAATGAGTGGTGTTTCAGTTATACCTTTGACCTTTTGGGCATGCAATCTAAGGACAGACTCATATACTCCCGCTGACTTAAATCTGCTTATTGGCTTCCTTCCCTTCCTTACAAGTTAACAAATCATTTTTGTCCAAGATCTTAATATGATCTTGGCCAGAATTGGCCAATCTCAGATTTCCTTGCAGAAGTGGGGCTACCCGAAAGCAGATCAGGACACTACCTGTGGTTGTGAAGAGCCCGCACGCAGGAAATGGCAATATCTATTGGTTTGCCTACTGTTGGAGGAAGGGAAAACAATCCAAAGCAAGGGGACCTGCAGATTCAGTGGCAGCAGCCAGACTCGTACCAACTCTGGCTAGATTATTTTAGAACCACGTGTTTGGACACAATACAAAGAAGGCCCAGAGATTCAAATGAGGATCCTATTGTAGACTTGTCAGGCTATAGGAACTAGATCTCATGTTTTCCAAAACCCTAGTTTAAAGCAAAAATTCAGTCTCCCTATATAAAATTACAATTCCTTTTAAGGATCTCTGGTAGTTTTATCCATGTTCAGGGGTAGATACAAGTTACCAAAAGTCTACACATCTGTTTTAAGGTCACAGGTCTCAAAGGTCATGAAACAGACTCATTTTTGGCTGATAAAAGATGGAGTACTATCTAAAAATTTTGAGATTTATTCAAAACGTTATCATCTAAAGTTTACTGTTTCTCATTGCTCTGTTCTTTGCTACTTAACGCTGGTAATTGTGGTTTAATTAATGATTAGATTTAATTACCAATCAATATGGGCAAAAAAACTCTACAAATAATAAATAAATAAACATTAATGACTGGCTGGTTGCTATTGCATTAGATGTGTACCTTTTTAAATAAAATACAAGACAAGCAAAAGAAGTAGTATTAGTAGTAGTAACAGTAAAAAATGATTGTTAGAGAAATGAACTTTAATGTCAAAATTATAATTATTTTCTTTAAAAAAAAGGCTGGTCATTCAAACATCGAAAAAAAAGTCTCAACAAATGAAGTTAAAACTAGTGCATGTTAAATTGTAAATCCTGTGTGCTGTGCTCTGAATATTTGTATTTAGATAATCCAAATTTGTGTGTGCCTCTTTTGACAGGGAATTTGATTTGAAGACGCAGATACACAAAAGTGCATATGTATTTTTACACGTTTTAAGCCTGATTTTGTTATATGTGTTATTAGAAATTACTGAGGTATTCCTATGAAATTAGATTTGGAATTAGGATAGAATTATTATTTATTATTACAAAAGATGAATTTAAGGAGCTTAGGAAAAACATTTGAGATACAGTTAGGATGAAAGTATGGGATTACGGGTTAAGGATACCGGTACAGATTGGAATAATATGTGGAATTCAGATGTGAGTACGGGTTGGATTAATTTAGGGTTAGGATCAGACTATTGATGAGAACAAAAATACAAAAGTTAAGATTAGTTAAAAGAATAGCTTTAGATGGGGATGAGGAAAAGATAGGGGCTGGGATAAGACATGGTATAAAAATACCCTTAGGGATTAGGATAGGATTAGTATTAGTTTAAGATGTGGATACTGGGATAAGATTGCAAAGCTATGATCATATTAAGGAAGAGGATAAGATTTCAAAGTAGGATTAGGCATAGATATGAGATGGGCGTGGAATTTGGAAAAGACAATCAAATAGCTTACAGTTTAGATCAGGGACAGGTCAAATGTTTGGACTACAAAAAGATTAAAGTATGATGTGGAACTACAGTTAGATTGAGGAATAGAGTAAGATTATAGGGCAGGATTAGATCAGGGGAAAAAATTAGAAATGAGGATAATATACATTAGAATGAGGACTGGACATTAGGAAGACTAGAATCAGATCAGCAGTAAGGGTTAGATTAAGAATGAGGATAATATTAGGGGATAATGACTAGGAGATGACACAGGATAAGATTATTGGATAAAACCTGATTAGGGATAAGGATGTGATTAAGAATTCTAATCACTGGAAATATTAGAAGGAGATGTGGGATTAGATATGGGATTAGGATTAAGGTAATGATTAAGAGATATCAGTTGTGAGCATTGGGATAAGGGTTTAGGAATCACAAATTTGGGTTCTCTCTCTTGAAAAAAAAAAAACATGCCAAAATGCCAACCAAAACAAAACACATATATATAAAACAATGCATTATTCAATAACTGACTTCAATTTATCCCTAATTTCTGAATTGAAGTTTGAACCCAGCAAAAAATTGTACAATGACAGAAATGTCGGGGGCCATATTCTGAGCACAGCACCACCATGGCAATGAATGTTTGTGGCAATGGAAAAGAACATGGAAATAAAAGGAGTGAGTGAATGACAAGACAAAGATGGTGACCTTCTCATCCACAGGGTACTGAGTTCCATTTACTTATATGTTTTAATGAGGCAGATTTACGTGCATTGTAATGCTGACAAAGCTTGGGTTTTCCCAGGACCAGATCTCTCACAATCCACAGTGGTAAATATACATACTATTTTTTGGATCGTACAACATGAACTCTGACCCCCTCCCTCTGAGATGAGAACGTCACTACCCAAAATGTGAAGTAACATGCAACAAGAAAGGACAAAAGATCTTAGAAGTTTGCCCGCCCCTAAAAAGCAGGGCGGACAGAAACGGAAGAAAGCACACCTCCGACTCTGGGCTTGGTCAAGTCACTACTCTCGGCAGAGCCTAGGAACGAAGGCAACAATAAACAAGGCACATGGATCACTACATCAATTCTATCACACAGTATGAAATTTTGTACTTTAAAAAGTTATATTATAGAATACCCTGCTATTTGGAAGGATGAAAGGTCAAGGTTGAGGTTAAAGTTCAAAGGTTAGGGATAGAGTTTATAGGGTTTTTTGTCAGAGGATATGGCTGAGGTGTGGGTACAATATATTGATATTAGTTCTGTCAACATTCTAGTTATTTCAAGACCATCCAAAACCATTTGGATTTACTGCAGTGTCATCCTTTATGCCCTGAGAAAGGAACAACATAAACAAAATACCTTAACTTATTTTGATGCGGAGAGATAAAATTATATTAATTTTATGTATATGATCCAATGATCATGAGAGAAAATTTCATGCATACAATAAGTATGTAAGCTTTATTAAATGCTCTACCCAAACTGAATCATGGACAGAGCTTCAAAAAACTGTCTTATATAATATCATAATCAACCTATTACCCTGTCTGATTTACTTATATACCTGGTTAATAAGCATTTAAAAACATAAAACCCCCCAAAAGTGATGAAAGAAAAGAAAGTCTGTTTTTTGTTTGTTTTGTTTAAGCTTCTTACCTATCAATTGCCTTATCGCTAACAAACTAAAGTTTTCTGTGAACTTGTTAGGGAACCTCAAGTGCAAAAAAAAAAAGGCTTCACTACAGAAAATGACAGATGGAAAAAAATGATGCCCTATATTTGAATAAAAGAAAAGTTTATAATTCAATATCCAAATTTTGGAGGTTGACAAGTTATCTTTGTTTTGCAGAAAACACTAGCAAAGTATCAGTACTTGATTATGGAAGCTGATTTATGGTTCTTTTTACTATCATAAATTTCCTGGATTTTGGTTTCTACTACCCCCTAATGAGCTTCACTACCAGTTGACAGGGATCAACTTGAAAACGAACCTTTAATCTTAAGTGAAAAACTCACTGACATAGCAACAAATAGTGTCCCTGATGGTATTCAGATACCTCCTGTCATTTGGTACCGGTATCCTTACAGATCAATCTTAGTCTCAGGCCAAGTAGTTCACATGTCAGCCTAGTCTTGCTCAATTTTCCGCAAAATTACCATCTGCAATCTTCCGCAGAAGAAAGTCAAAACCCAAATACGCTTTGTTGTTTGTTGGTTGTCATTGTTATTCCCGGTAGAGTTTTTGTGTTATGGATGGCATATATGTGGGGTGTGGGCCTTTTTGAGAAGGGTGGGAGATTCGCCTGAGATAAATCAAAGTGCTCTGTGAACACGGACTCCAAAATACATTGACCCATATTTTATACTTTTCTGGGGGGCAGGGGTCCACCCCACATGAACTCTGGACTGATACTGAGAGGGGGAGGCAAGGCAGGTAGGACACACTGAACCCCTCAATGTTTGTGCCCCCTGGAGTACCAACTCTGTATGAGCCAATTTAAATTCTCTCTCAACAATTCCTCTTAAACTGTTAGCTTTTAGATTATAATCTGCACTAAATGAGGCTCAGTGCATAACCGACCTGAGGTCAAAGGGGTGCTGAGGCTTTTCTGAGGGCGAATTTGGGTCCTTCTCCATAGACCGGACCAAAAGGTCATTTCAGTTGTTGGGGGGGCTGGTGGGGGGGGGGGCAACATTCAATGCCACTATGGATGGCCTATTGTAATAAAGTTTTCATCTGTATTGAATGACTTTGACCCCAATACCTATTTTTTTCCCCCCCCTTTAAACGTTTCATGCTGATATTTCAATACAGTTTTATGTCAGAGCTCAAACATTAATTGGTCATGCACCTTGTGGCACCAAACTCAAACATTCTTCAGGCACCCATATTTGGACTAGTTTCCTGGAAAAATCGGAGGTTGTTCTGGGCACGAGGCTCATTGATCGGGCCATTGACCTTTCACAAGATTAAAAAATTGCATGTTCATGCATGCTATGCTGTGCCTTCCCTCTATTTCCAAGTATTGGGGTTAAACTCCTGTGTATTCGCTATGGGGGTGACTGCTCCTTAAGCTCGACTAGTCTGTTGGTGTTCGCGGGGTGGGGGGAGGGGCACTCACCTATGAAAGGATAATGAATTTCAGCGTTTGTGCTTCAAAACCGCAGGGCATTCGAGTACAGAGGACTGAAAAAAATAGGCATCTCTGGGTAAGAGACAGCCAAACTGCCACAAAATAGGGGTTTAAAGACAAGTTTGGGGGTCCTTTGGGTGGAGATTTTGCAAAAATTTTCTAAAAAATAAGATTTTCTGGGTGAAAATGTCAAATATTCTCCCCAAAATGGTTTTTTTGGGTGACCCACAGTGGAAAAAAATTTTACAAATTGGGTCTTTGGGTGGGAATTCAAAAAACAATGGTGTCTTTGATTGACACGATGCTGACAAAGGGGTCTTAACAATTTACCTACATGCTGACTTCCAAGATTGGGAAGTGCCCCCCCGGACATTTATCTCTAAGGTTAAAATGCAAGCACGGTAAAGTGCCTTGTCCAAGGACACACCGCCCAAAGCCTGGCTAACAGGATTCGAACCCCCAGTCTGATGAACCACAATCCACGCTGCTCTGTCACAACACAACATATTATTGACAACACAAAATGAACACAATTTGGGATCCTCTCACAGAATTTCCAACATTAACATAGCTAATTAACATAATGCTCATTGAACATAACTAGGGGGCACAATGTCAATAGAACACTAGCAGCTGGTGAAAATAGCTCTTGCATGTAAGATGCCTTAATAATACTGCCAGGCAATATGAAAGGCTATTTGTTAGTAAGGTTTTGGAAATTAAGGATTGATAGGGCACTTGATTACACTACGAATATGCAGGTATTCTATAACTATCCCTGCTTCATCAGTCTACTCTGGCAGTTTTAGTCTGTGCAAAACCTAAAAGAAACGAATGGTTGATGGACTAGTTTCTGAGAAGGGGTCTAATCTTTACATACAACCCAGTTTTTAGTCCTACATGAGTGGACTTTAAACCAGGGTTAGTCCTACATGATTGGACAACCTTTTGTTCCCTTCCAACCTGCTCAAACAGTTGCTGTAAATAGTTTAGAATCGATTCCTCAGGGATGGACTTTTCTTGCCCCATGCCATGGGAATTTTCTCACCTGTACATTACACTACTCAGAAAAAAACACATTATTTTGAAAGGAAAAAGGGTCCACCCGTGTAGGACTAACCTGGTTAAAACCTGGACTAAGTTATCTCCCTTTCAGAATAACCAGCCTTTGACTACATGTGCAATCTGAAATACTTACAACAAACTTACTAGGGTGAAGGACTCAATTACATTCATTGCATTATAGTTTTTAAGTTTGGTGTGTGGGGGTGTGACCTAATAATGAGTTGCACATGAGTAGTTTGAGTTAAGGTGAGTTATGAGACAAACTAATAATCGGTAATCATGGTGCTTTTTAGGTAATTACAGTCCAAAGAAGGGTACTATAATTGTTTGATGCACGGTGGTCGGTGCCTCCAACACTCATAATGTGTTGTAACTCTGCATATTCTAAAAGGTGTGGAAAAAAGAGTACATTTGTGACGCTGCTCACCCACAAAACCTGGACAAAGTCGCGCAAGCAACTTAAGGAGAAGAGCTCAATAATGGGATACAAAAACAATAGACAACAAAAGAATATCCTAGGCAAATACTGATTTTTTTAAACAATATGAAAAAAATAAAAAACTTAAAAAAAGCAAAAAATAAAAACATTTAAAATTTTACTTATACTTCAAATGAAAAATGTCTACTTTGATCCGGGTTTTCGTGGGAGCAGGTCACATTTTTAAACATTTTCCCTAGCCTTCAAAATTGCCAAAAGGGAAGGGCTGTAACAGCTTGTAGTGCCCACATACTGTTAGGTTCTCATTTCAGGTGTTTCCTGTCTTGTTCTGGTTTTTGATAATATTGTGGGCCTTTTTTTGCCACAGCTGTTTGACCCTCTGCAACTGTCTCTTGTTTAAGAATTTCCAATTTTAAGCAGTGGCGGCTCAATTTTGACACTGATATAGAAGGGACATTAAGAAGTATTATCTCTGCAAAAATCAGACAATCCCTTGTGGAAATTGCCATATCGCCTACAAGTCATATTTGAATGTTATAGCACCCTCTATATCCATTCTCCATACAAAAGACATGGCAAATAGATTGTGAAGAAAAATCACATTTGCCCACAAATGGAATTTCGTGTAAAATTTACACAGATGTATTTAGTGGGACTAAAATAATCCACATCAGTTGTCAAAAACTGGTCGCCGGCGATAACTTTTTGTTTAAATGAGACTTTCAAACAGCGGCAGGCTTGTTGCCCTTCTGATCAGTGACTTGTTTCAAACGGAAACATTTTATGCAAATTAAAAACTGACAAAGGAACATTTCAAACATGAAGTGCCAATTCCAGCTTTTTTTTGACAACCTTTTTACTTAAAGTTATGGAAAGCTGCTTTACTTTATTTGTCACTCTCACGTTTACAAGGTGGGCGGAAGACTAAAAAAAAAGTTTATGCTGTCCTCGAGTCAACGTTGTTTGTTTTTATCTGACTACCATTAATAAACCTCATTGAATAGGTTGCTGCCTGCGTTCCAATCAAAATTTTCAAGTTGGTGAAAATGACGCTAAACCAACACGGTCTCATTAATTACCGGCGAATTTAATAATACGCTTTATAATGACCTCAGTGTATGATGTTCCCACCATTAGAACTCACACCGTGCACGTCAAATGATGAGCTGCCACAGACTCAACGTGTGTGTGACACGGTCGCAGCATGTGTCGAGCGCTGTCGTCCGTAATTGGTATACAACATGAAAAGTTGGGACCAATGGGTGTTTGATTGCATACGGGGAAGATTGAAGGCAAGGACGCAAAATCTGGATCCACATGGAATATACACTAAAATATTTATTTTTGATTAATTATTTCTTAATTTCGATGGTTATGAATGAAGTTAATACTTTTGTGCTATTGTTCTTTGGTCTTGTTTTAAATCGTCGGGATTTGGGTGGTTCCTCGGAATTTCCCTCTGGGCTATGCACCGCGGGGGAAAAAATTCCTCGGTACCAAACCAAATCACTCCGATTTAAAAGATAAATGAACTCAAAACCCTAGCGCGCATTCATCACCTCTAATTCAAGTCCTAGGTTGTAACATTTGCAATAAGAAGTTAAAGTGTGTCGACTGTTAAGTAATGCAATGTTTGAATGTTCAAAAGTGTTAAAATAGCAAAAATTTGGCACTTGGATATGAAGAAATTTTGCAAGAAACAAAATCCTGATAATCTAAAATTAGGGTCCGTATTTTGGTATGGTATTTGTTTCTGGGAATGTTCAAAATTTGGATTGGTCACGGAGGACAACACAATCGTTTTTTTTTCTTTTTTGGGGCTACTCGTTCGATCGCATTTGGGGGTGACGTCACTGTGCGCGTTATGTTTTGCACCCTAGAAGCACGACATTGACCTTGGAATTGCACATTTATGCAACGCGAACAGGCAGCACAATCCAAATGATAGAGCGAATGCAAAGTCCGGTCATGACGTCACCCCCAAACCCGAGAACCGAAAAAGTATGAGGGGGAAATCTTGTAATGCTGCAACAGTCCTCTGCAAAATCTTGATGATTGCTATGGAAAGAGTTCCGTAAGTACCCCCTCTTTAAAAATTGAGCAACAGGAACATTCTTTTTTTTAACCGATGGCCTTACACTAACAAATACCCTAACCCTAGAGGGCCATAAATAAACAAGGCAAACTCGGATGTACGTGATGCGTAAAAATATGTCCCCACCGAATGCCACGATCACTAACATGTGATAAATGCAATGTCTACAATATGAGCTGCACCTATCCCCTTCCCTGACACCCCCACCGCCCACCCATACCCTTATAGAACTTCACTTTTGGCAATGAAAAACTCTGTTCTGCGTTTATTTCCAATTTTAAGCATTTTTTAAGAGTTGGGTGTTTGTTTGTCATTCAATAGTGGGGGCAAACTTTTTTCATGCTATGCACGAAAATATAAAAACTTTTGATTGACACCCTTACCAGATAATTATATATATTCTTCTATACCGAATGCAACGGTGTGTACGAGACTGGTGCTGAGCATGCCTTCATCCTATCGCTACGCAGTGAACTAGAAAAATGGCACCTGTCAGAGCCCTGCTTATAGGCACTATCAGTGAATTTGGGCTAAAATCAGAAATAAAAAAAAATCATCAAAAAATCAGTTTGTTTCCATGTCTGTAACAAGTAAGTTAACCCATAACATAAATCCTGATCGCTTCCTGCAAATACAAGGCCCGAAGCCACCCTAATAGGACAAATCAGATATATTGGTCATTACTGTCCGTACGGACATTACTACAACCATAACTGATGGAGAGTCCATATCTTTGCACACTGCCATTCCTCCTTTTCTGTCACTCTTCTTCAGTTGGAAAAAAGTAACTTGAGAATTCTACAAGACTTATCCTTATCCTTCCCTTTAAGCTGTTCCTGCAAATTACAATATTTGACTCTTTCGGATGAATCCACTTATAGTGTCTTGAAGTTCAGTATACTACTTCCTTTGAGTATATTCCTTTTATTATTCATATATTTTTAATCTCACTGATAACTCCTTTCACAGCTCAAAACTCACCAGAGTGCAACTCATCACGGTTTTCCTTTTACCAGAAGAGAGGTCTATATGGTTTTAATTGTGGAAGGAGAAGACTACATACAGAATACCCGGTTTGGGACAGACAACAGTGGTAACAGGGTAACAATGGTCCTATATACACCAAGGGTAGGTGAACATAATATTGGGTTACTAACAAATAGTGTAGTGATATGGACCCAATGTAACCCATTATGCCTAACAAGTTGATTTAAATTACTTCCTGAAATACATCACTTGGTTCTTTTTATAGACAATACTTATTTGCTTTACATTTCAGTCTGTCTAACCTTCTTATACAATAATACCATTTTGACAGAAGTCCCTTACCACTATACAAAACATACTGCAAGTAAACTTGCGTCACCCCCCGGCAAGATGCAAGTCTGGAACTGACTTCAGATGACCTTGGTTCATGACCTTTGACATCATCCACATATGAAGGAACCCCTATTGAACCTAACCCCAAGTCTGGTTTGAAGCGGACTTAAACTTTGTAAGCAACAACTGAAAATACACATACATACACACACACACACATACAGACTTGCACACGTATCCCCCTACTGCTTTTCAAGCCAGGGGGATACGAATGGGCAGGGTTTGGGTAAACCAATGAACAATCATTATCAAAAGGTGGTCTCTACAACAGATCATATTTTTAAAGATCATTTATGTTATTGCAAACATAATTAGGTTGTGTTGAAGTTCTGCTCTATTTAATCATTACACCATTGCAAAGTCATTAATTGTAAAAGGTCCATGGACAAGCGAGAGACATTCTTTAAGTTCTTACATTTTTGTACCTCAACAGATCCTGATCATATCGCAAACACAGATTTTAAAAGGGAACATCGGGAAAGTGATAATTTCAAGGATAAATATACCCCAACTGACAGTGCCTTCTCCTGTTTTCGCGAACGCGTATCAAGATGCTGGAGTTGGATTTGACCCGTTAATGACGTCAGAGTAACAAGTTGTTAAACAAGCTCACACGTGGGCTAACCGTCAAACCGCACACTCCATATTCCCTCCTTGTCGGTTCTTTTCTGGGAACTTGAATAAAGCTATCTGTCTGATTCTCCGTTGTCGGTAACGGTCCCGCTGGTGGGCAATGCCGTCTACAATACAGTGCATTATAATCGTAATTTTAAGGCATCAAATCAAGAAAAATTATGCCATCTGATTACAAACACGTACGACACATATCACGAGAAGTCAACTGTGTACGTATGCAAGACAACTGGGCACGCGCACGTCCGTTCCACGATGACGATCATGACGCGTATCGCGTATTGTTACTCGGACGTCACTTCTGGGTCACGCTTGCCAGCGCGATAATCACTTTCATTTTGAATTTCCGTTGGAAAGCTTGTCCAAAACACATGATATTATGCCCAATTTTATCAAATATACGATTACTGCTTCATGCAGATTTTACATTGATACCAATACATACTATGAATGAAACCATTTTTTGCTGGTATTATAAGTATGTGTAACGCATGTCCATGGACCTTTAAGAAAACTATTTCTCGGTGTCACACTGTCTCTTTCTTTGTCTGTCGTCTAACTGGCTCTCTCTCACTCTGTCTGTCTGTCTCTCTATTTCAATCTCTCAGGAATAACTACTGATTTGCTAAACATTACTTCAGAATTTTACCACAAAGACTTTCATAAAAAGCTGTCAAATTATTAGAGCAAAAGTAAAATGTGCACATTTTTTGAATAACGGACAATTCCTATTTTGGCAACCGTTAGGTTTTTAAACATTTACATGACAAGGTTTTAACAAATAAAAGACAAAAAACAGAAAGGCAAAACATGTCCAGAATTTTAAGTGCTTTTGAAGAGAAAAAAAACACTAAAATAAACACACAACAACATCAACACCAAAAAAAAAATTGGCCAAAGAATGATGAAAACACAGCGATTTCCAAACTTACAACGTTGGGTTCTTCTGCTTTTACCATTGATTCATCCAGTCGTGTAGAAGATTTATTTTTTAAAATGGAAGAAGAAGCTGCAAAAAGTAGTTTGGAAAAAAGAAACGTGAAATCACCATGAAACACTTGACTTCTTGTTTAAATAAAATAAAAAATGTTGAATTTATAGAGCGGCCTTTCACAAAGTATCAAAGCGCTTTACATTTATTCCGCTGTAACTAGAATATGTCAGGCGCCTTACAAATGCCCAAGGCCATTTACTCGTAAATGGGGGCAGCGCTCATGGACTTATATTCTAAAAAGCTCACCATTTGTGGAACCTGGGAGGAGGAGGCAAGCTGAGGTCGGTAAAGTGCCTTACCCAAGTGACAACACATTGGCCTCACGGGACTCGAACCATGACCCTGGGGTCATGAGTCGGTCATTGCATCCACTGGACCACATGTGCCCTCCAGTAGGTAACCTCCCCCCTAAAAAAATACTGTAACAAAAAATTTGGTTGAAAAGGATTTTCCCCAGAAATACCTAAATTTTGGGCCAAATGGCAAGTCAAAAAAAAACAGTTGCAAACACATTTTTATTATTAAACAAAAGAATTTTTTAATTTTTCTTTTTTTATAAATTTTTTACAAAAATACAGCATTCACCAAATGACATGTGTATCTGCCTGGCAGTTTGCGAATAAGGCCAAGGTCCGAGGTGGTGGTGACCAATTGGTCACATGAGGTCACCAGCATGTGGGATACTACCCAAGGACCATTGTATCCCAAGTGTCATGAAAAATGATCGACACATGTGGATACACTCAGCAATTTTATAATTCTGAACATTTTTGGCTATGACCTCTAATAATGACCTCTAGATGACCGAACCTATCTTGCAAGGGGTAACTTGTGGTGAACTACCCAAGAACCATTACATGCAAGTGCCATGAAAATGTGTCCTCTTGCAGATAGTACACAAAGCAATCCCTGGCCCTATGTGCCCTCTTGCAGATGACACAAATAAGAGCACCAATGGTGCTGTAGCTCAGGAGGTCATTTATATGGGTTTTTGGTTAACGGTTCTTCTGACCGAAGAATGCCCCTTTAATCAGCCCATGTGACCTTTGTCCCATATATGTGCACACTCATTATGGGCCTTGGGTCAGCATGACCAAGTCTAGTGATTATAGCAATTGATTTATAGCACAATAAGGAATTTATAGATTTTCAAAGAATGCCCCTTTAATCAGCCCATGTGACCTTTGACCCAAACCTGTGAATACCCCATATGGGCCTTGGATCAGCGGTTCTTCTGACCAAGTCTAGTGATTATAGCAATTGATTTGTGGCAAAAGGAATTTATGGATTTTTTAAAGAATGCCCCTTTAATCAGCCCATGTGACCTTTGATCCTGTGAACACACCTTATGGGCCTTGGGTCAGCATTTCTTCTCACCGATTTTCGCTTCAATCAGCCCAATAATTTGGCAACAAAAAATATAAGTTAGCAAAGAATGACCCTTTAATTGGCCCATGTGATCTTTGACCCAAATCTGTGTACACCCTATATGGGCCTTGGATCAGTGGTTCTTCTGAGCATATTTGGTGATTATAGTAATTGAATTGTGGCACAAGAAAGAAATTATATATTTTCAAGGAATGCCCCTTTAATCAGCCCACGACTTTTGATCCAAATCTGTGAACACGCTATATGAACCTGGGCGTCAGCGGTTCTTCTAACCAAGTTTAGTGATTATAAGAATTGACTCGTGGCACAAGAAGGAATTTATAGATTTTCAAAGAAACATGCCTTAATTGACCCACATGACCTTTGACTCAAATCTATGAACACCCCATATGGGCATTAGATAAGCGGTCTTTGACCAAGTCTAGTGATTATAGCAATTGTTTGTGGCACAAGGAATTTATAGATTTCAAAAAATGCCCCTTTAATTGGACCATGTGACCAGACCCAAAGTGTGAAACAACCCCTATGGGCTTTAGTCAGTGGGTTCTTCTGAGCACATTTGCGTGGTTTTAGCAATGAATTGTGGCACAAGAAGGAGTTTCAAAGAATGCCTTTAAATCTTCTATGGACCTTTGGCCCTTCTGAAAACATCCCACATGGGCCTTGGGTCAGCAGTGAGAAAATTCCTCATGGGATTCTGCCCATCCATGAGGAATTTTCTCATACATGACAGCAAACCTTTAGAGTACATTAAAAGAAACAAGGGAAACTCGGATTTACGCGGTGTAAAATATGTCCGCCGAAAGTTGCAATCAACTAACATGCAATAAATGCAACTACAAGTATGTAGACAATAGGAACCCCACCCGTCCCCCTCCACGACACCCCAACGTTCCTCCCCGACCTCCCCCCCATCCCCCTCTCCAACACCCACCATCCCTCCCCGACACCCTGCCCGTCCCCCTCCCAAACACCCCACCTGTCCCCCTCCCCAAACACCCCATCCCTTCCCGCGACCACCTACCCCTCCCCAAGAGAATCCCACCCCCCCCGAGACACCCACCCCTCCCTTCAAGGACACCCCACCCCTCCCCTCCCCAAGGACACCCCATCCTCCCTCCCCAAGCACCCACACCTCCCCAGAGGACAACCCCACCCAACCCCTCCCCTCCCTGAGACACTCCATACTTCCCCCTCCAGAGACCCCCTACCCCACCCCCTCCAGGAGACACCCTACCCCACCCCTCCTGAGACACCTCCCTCCTGACATCACCAACCCCACCCCATGCATAGCCATGTACCGTTTCAGCGATACACCAATTACGCTATTTAATTAGATCAATGCATCAAGAAATACCTTTTAATTGGCCCACAAGCAATTTGACCCCAAGTACGATGCACACAAAAGATGTAGGGCAAAGGGGGTCTTTAACATAGCGAAGGAATTTTGTATATCCGATTTACCGTTTTAAGCATACAGCAATTATGCATATTTAATTAGCTTATTTGCATACCTGAGCCACATATATATCACACACTTTCAAATGGCAAAGAAAGATGCGCACCATGATTGCTTTTCATGCAGTGAAAAGAAATTTTGCGTATCCATTGCACCGTTTCAAAAAATTATCGCAATTACGCGATTTTGCACTAATTAGTCATTGCATATGTATTTGCACGAAACGCCCCCCAAAATCCAATAGGGTCGAAAACTATTAAACCCCCTTCCTTCCACCAAGTTACATCATTATATGCCTTAAAGAACGCCAGATAACTTGTATACAAGCATTGCAGAAAAAAAATCTAAATATGCACGTAGATACTTAATTAGCATTAATTTTAAGCCCAAAATCTTAATTCAGGTCGAGAAACGCTCAACCGCTTCTTTCCACCAAGGTACATCCATTGTAGCCATTTTATGGGCAAAAAGGTCCACTAAGACCTTTATCCTTGTCTTTGAATGTATTCTAAAGGACTAACCCTGGTATGATATAAATTCAATCGATTAAGCCCAAATTAATTGGTCGAGATGAGTTGCAAAAATATTGGGCGAGATGCAGGTGAGCCCAATATTTTAAAACGCATAGGGAGACCCATTATATTGGCGTAATATTTCCAATGTTATCATGATCATGTTTTGGATCCGATTATTTTAACATACTTGGAACTCTCAAAACATGATAATGTCTAACCTTGGTTGAAACCCAGGTCAAAGTTAGACTCCCTTTCAGAATACAACCCTATACTTTAAAATACAATTACCCCTTACTAACTACTGAATGTTTTAAAATTCACTTACAAAATTAATGCTCGCCCACCACGGAGGAAGCTTGTAAAATAAAAGAAAGGCTGAAAGAACAAAACCAAAATACACAAAGTGTTAAACTCAAGTTTTGTTTGATATGAATTAAATTATTCATACGATATCCTGGACAACACTAGGAAGCCTCTACAGAAAGGTTATTTCCATTGAATCCCATTTACTAGGATGGAATGGAGACAAGACAGGGGTAAACATGCTACTCTTTTTTTTAAAAACGAATTAAACATGTACAGGTACAGGTAAACATGTACATAGCTGGCCTAACGTCATATCTGAACTACAATCTTGTTCAAAATTGTTGGAACACTTTGTGCAGATTTGGTTCCCGTCCCATCATTTCAATGTTGCATGAGCATAACACACTTGGGCAATCTCGCTCCATATTATTTTCAACACTGATTGGGAGGGGATGGGGAGGGGGAATGAAAGTTATAGTTACAATGTGTTTCAATCCTATATCTCTTGCATAGCTGCCAATATTAACAAGTGCTTAACAAGGACTTATGAACAAGATTGTAGGTTGTGGGTATTATCATGTCCATTTGACCAAGTTCTGCTTATTTTTAAAATTTCCTACAAAGGTAAAAAACAGCAAATTTGTGTTACATTTAGCCCAAAATTAGCATATCTAGTAATGGTATAGCTATATGTGTTCCATTTTTAGCAAAAATTTATATAGATATAGGTCCTACTTCCAGACTCTCAGAAGCACATCCCTACCCAAACCAAATTGGAGAACCTCCCAGGGACCAAGTCAACTGAACCACGGGGAGAGTAAATTGTTTGTTTGTTTGCTCGTATCCACAAGTCATTGGCAATGGCTTTGTGGTGGTGTCAGGATTTGTTCAGCAAGTGTGCTTATATCCGGGGCCGCGTGTATCCATGATACGGACGCTCCTAACATGGCCCGCTATTTGAGGCTGGGGCGGATTGGGAACAGTCAGAGGTTTACACCCTACTCTTATTCGACACTGACTGCGATGTACATGTACAGTTGTGGCTCTCTGTACAAGGGACCGACGGCTATAACGTCCCCTCCGAAGGACGGAATGCTTTCATGATCCATTTGCCCAATTCCAAGTGAACCATGGAGGAGAGCGGTAATTCTGTATTTAATCCATAGCTGGTATACAGATCAAATCCAGAATTGGTAGTACCCGAATAAATCCCAGCAAGTGCCACGACCCCACCGGGATTCGAACCCGGGAATTTTTATTGTAAATTTGCGCCAGAGGCAAGCACCCTAACCGCTAGGCCACGCTCTCCCACGGAGAGTAAATTATAATCTAAAACAACAATTGTTACTTTAACTCCCCAGCACTACCAGTGACCAATTGACAGGCAGTATTCATACAGGTAAACAAAGCACCACTTACATTTAATAGATGGTTTGCAGCACCAGATTTATCATCTTCCTTTTCACACATTCCTTGGTAGTCTACCAGCTCTCTCCTGTAATGTTTAATCAAAGGTGTTTCAACGCAGCTGTTTCATTTGTGTCGTTTGTTTCAATTCAGTTGTTTGAATCAATTATTTTTACATCCATAATTAAAGACTCCATATGTAAAGTGTGCAGAATTTTGCACCACTCAGTGGTGCAGCTATCTTGGATATGTGTTTTTTTCTGATACCATTAATCAATACACCATTTGCATGATCCCCGAAATGCATCTCGTTCGGTGCCCATTTCCATCCGGGAACTTATACCAGCCTCAAGTCGGCTAAAAACATATGGTTAGGAGCGTAACGAAAATACCAGAAAACTTACACTATCTGTGACGTTGCACTATAGTTGTGTAATCATCCGTCAGGTGACAAGTAGGGCACAGTTATGATCGAAAATATCACGTTTTGTCGTGAATTTCAACACCAGTGCCTCAATTGTTTTTTGTTCCATAGATATTCTTCTACATTTTTGTAAGATTAACTTCACATGTAAAGGTACTTTGTATTGTAATTTTAGGCACTGTTCGGTGACACGAACGAACAACAAATTTTTTTGTAAACATGACCTCTGGTACAAGTTCCCGGATGGAAATGGGCACAATACGAGATGCATTTTGGGGATCGTGCAAATGGTCTATTGTCATTTTTGTTTGGGGGTCAAAGCAGTACCTTAAATTGTGGTGCATCAATTGATTGATTGGTTGCCTGTTTGGAATGACAAATACTCATGTGTGACACACTTTCACAAATTAAAAATATTGAGCTATTCTCAAAATCTGCACAGGCCTAAAAAATGTTTGTTTGCCATAATATAACAGAGGAAAAATATTAGGGTCAGGTGAGCAGATTTTTCTTCTTTTTTTTTTAAGATGAACTTCACTTCATACTCTGTTTTTTTGAAATTGTAAATCATGCATCAGTTGGCTGATTTTTGTTTTTTATTTTGTGCTATTTGCATAAAATTTTTTTGAATCTACAGGTTTTTCAAGGGTTGTTTTTTTTTAAACTTTTTTAAGATGAACTTCACTAAACACAGTTTTACTGCAACATGAATACAACATGCTACTATTTAAAGCTTTCTGTCAATGACACATCAAAGATCTTTATATTACTTGTAGTTGTTTTGTTTTGATATTCTTTCGTCTTTGTGTTGGTAAGTATTTTTTTTAAATTTCAAATGAAAATCATGGGTCGGTCAGCTGATTTTTCCATCAAAGATGGTTTAAAGTCGGAGTGGATAAAAGCCACAACATTGCAAGTTACCCTAGCATATGTGCAGCAAGCAATTGATGGGCAGAATATCACAGTCATGCACAGAGTTGGGTGGTTGTCTCATGTAGCAGTACAAAGTCCTCTGGTTCACATTATTTGGACATGGTATACGCCTACTAGGATATCCATTTACATTTCCTAAGCAGCTAGAAACAAAACTTTTGATTGGATGACAGCCCACCCATCACAGTGGGCAACTTCTCAGTTCATTGACATGTAATGGATGATCTGACCCCATGGTCTTGAGAGTACCATTATGTGTACAATGCCCAGATAACACAAGCCTTGTTTTAAAACCTGTTTCCTGTAAGTTTGAAGTATGTAATCTCGGTGCAATGGGCTGTGGTTAAATATTTAGGATCTATTTGATTGATAAACTACCAACAATGTTCCACATTGCTGAACAAGTCATAACAACGAATTTGTACATGCAGGCTATGGAAATCCTTGTGACAAGTCTAGTTGTGACTGAAATACTTGTTCACTTATTCTTTTACCAAGAAATAACCAAGCTCAGAAGAACTCTCAGACTGAAATACTAACACTTTCACAAGATATTTTGTGAATGAAATAGGGGAAAATTGGCCAAAGTACAGTATGAAAAAGCCGCGGGCGGCACTCACCTATGAAATGGAAGGCTGGCGTTTCCAAACCCAGGGACATTCGGTGGCTAGGGACTGCAAAAAATAGGGGTCTTTGGGTGTATTTCAAAATTAAAGGTTGATGCATGAGTATGGTTGATGCCCGACATACATACTGTGGTTATATAATCTATCTAATATGAGAGGGGTTTCCTTTCATCTCAAGTATTTACACTATTAAGTACTAACATCCTCGCTAAGCGATGGTTGTCTTTTTAAAAGACTATTCTTGTTTTGTTTATTTTGCGATAATTTGTATAAACATTTTTGAGTCAGCAGGTTTTTCTAGGGTCGGTCGGCAAACAAATTTGTTTTGCCTAAGCTTCTTATACATATCATGCTACTTACTCATAGAATATACCAAGTCTAAGCATGTAATGAAACACCACATTGTTTTTTCTGTGAAATGCAAAATGTGTCCCAATCTGAAAAAAAATGAATGACAGCAATAATAGTCAAATTAGCAAATAACAAAACACAGTCTTTCTAAAGATAACAAAATTATACTACTTAAAGCGGCACTGGCACATTTTCACAAAACATGAAATTTCTTAAATTTGCTCTCAAATGATAGTCTAGGCCATTGGAAGAACAAGATATATTTTACACATAAAAATAAAATACCCCAAAACAGATAGGGACATTGATATGAGGATAAAGACATCCAGGTAATTTGTAGGCCAACTTTTTAAGTTTTCCACAACTTTAATCAACAAATGTGTATATTACATGAATATTTTTGACTCGTACTCACTGATATTAAAACCACAAAGGTTATAGACCGATCAAACAGTGTGCATAGCGTGGGAAACATGCATACGGTGTGCGTGTTCTTGTGTTAAACGCCATTTTTGTCGTCTGCTGAATTTAACGTCGCCGGCGACGTTTAATTATAAAATCGTTCTGTTTACCCTTAAGGAAGCTGATTTGGTATTAACCATTTCGGGTGAGGGCTTTTGTATATAAAAGCCTTACAGCCATGCAAAAATATCGATTTTGAAAATTCTTGAGGGCGCACTATTTTTCAAATGTGCCAGTGTCTCTTTAATCACAAATAACGAATGACAGCCAGTGATAGAAAAATATACCATGACCTCTTCAATATTAGAACCTTGCAGTTTAGAATTGGATATGCCAGGGATTTGAACCTGGTCTTTAGAATTGGACATGCCCAGGATTTTAACTGGGTCTTTAGAATTTGACATGCCCAGGATTTGAACCTGGTCTTTATGATTTTACATGCTCATAATTTGAACCTGGTCTTTAGAATTGGATAAGCCAAATTTGAACTTGTCTTTAGAATTTTGACCATGGCCCAGGATTTGAACCTGGGTCTTTAGAATTTGACATGCCCAGTAGTTGAACCTGGTCTTTAGAATTGGCATATCTCTGGGATTTGGAACCTGGGCTTTAGGATTTGATATTTCCAGGTATGAACCTGGGTTAATTTACAAAATTTTACAAATCGCCATTGGTTTAACATTAACAAGTCAAAATCTTTGATGCAAAATTCGATTTTTTTTTTATTGTTGTCCAAGGAATATTTTCTTATTCCCCAACCATTGGAGCGAAGAATCACTCCACCCTGGAAGTGTATTTCCGAATTTGTTGTATTAATAACGGACAAGGAACTAGGTCGTATGTGAGTATGGTATCACCACTGGCCAACCACATCAAACATACATCGGTTTGTGGTTTGTTTCTGTATTTGAAGTAATCTTGTTTTGATTAGTTTTGTTAGTTGCTATAAGATCGAAAGATGCTTGGCTTGCCATCGTCGGTTAGGTTTCTTCTATGTCAAGATTTTTTATTTACAATATATTTTTTCCGATTTTTGCACAGTCTGATAACTCTTCCCTTTAGAGAAAAGAAAGTACAACACAGTATGTGGCATCCTATGGTTCTACATCAACCTTCAAAATTTTAAATAGGCCTAGGACCTTATTATAGGTATAGAATAAGAACAACTCAGGAATGCACAAACTTACCCCTCATCTCTTTCTCTCTTTTTCAGAAACTACTATATAACCATTATTATCTATGAGAACACGTCTATAGCCTGTATGATAAAACAAAGATTGTAATTCAATTTATGTGTTGTTTAGTATACCTACAAATAAATTTTTTTAACCTTGCGCCTCGTTGAACTACTTAAAATAATGATGCCTCCCGTGTGATATGATACGAACATTTATTATCTTTTCTTACAGAAACACTTGAAGATTGTTATGCAATTTAATTGGTTTTGGAACCTGTGGTGGATATGAGAAGATATCACAAGGTAGAGAGTATTGCGTCAACGCGATACCATACATGCATTGGAAGTCGATCGTCAACAATGGATGATTTTATTTAAAAAGCTGGTGTAGTTGGATAAAAACTACCAAATTTTAAGTAATGTTACTACTACATAAAGGTATGTTTTTTAAGCCTCTGCCCCATGTAGGGAGTACCTGTGAAGATACCGCGTTCACTTATAATTCGGGCTGTCATTTTTATTGCTGTTTGAATTGCTTAGCAAGAGCTGAAATTACAAAAAGTCATTTATTTGAAATATTTTTGTTTGCATCATCAGTAATTCAAACACACAAATTCAAAAGTAAGTTCCCCCCAAAAGAACTTACTATAATTTCCAGGATAGCCGTTTTTTAAATATGAACCCTAGTAAGGTTATAGCTAAATGGTTGTAGGATCGGTGTTGTGAAAATTATAGGAATCCCTTACTTCACGGCTGAATGGAGCACAAATTAAACGAAACACAAAATGGAGGGCCTTTTAAAAATTGCACAGATGGTTTTACGTCCATTTCACTGTGTTACAAAATGTAAGGGAATGCGGATTAAAAACACCCCCGCCACGGTTGCACCATGCTTGTTGCACTTTTCTTTTGGAAATCATACTCGGGTGAACCAAAAGGCATATATCGGTCACCTGTCATGCAAAATGAGTAAATGCAATCAATTCATGGGATACTCCTGGGAGACTTCATAAGAGAGAATGGTTAAACACATTTCAATACATAAGGACATGGCATCAAAAATGTAGCCTATACCCACGCAATAAATTTCCCGAACAACAGCACCGCACTTGCAATAACACCAACACAAAGCTGTACTTAAAAAGAAAGATGGTAAATTTAAGTCCAAACTGGGATTTGCAATAATTATTAATCATGTGCCCATGTTATCTGTCCAGGATAGGGAAATTCAAATTGCCCTTTGGAAAGCTGGCACGCCTGTCATCATGATTGACGTTTTTTCAATTTTTAAAAGGCCCATTTTGTGTTTAAATATTTGGGGTGCTCATTCAGCCGTAAGTAACCGCTTCCCTCTCATTTTCACAATCCCCCTTCCTAACAACCATGCTATAACCCTCTTACTATGTTTTCACCTTTAAAAAACGGATTCCTGGAATTACAGTAGGTTCTTTTTTGGGAACTTACTTTTGATGTGTGTTTTGCCATAAAACATTTTTTGTTTTTTTTTTTAAATGTTTTAAAAAATCTTTTAACAAACTGTTAACAAACAAAACAAAAAAAAAATCACAATCGAAGTACATAGTTTTGCACAGCAGTAGTTACTTAAACAAAGATTAAATAAGATTAAATATAACTAAGCAAAGGTATAACAGACAATTCTTACTTGGGTACATGTATAAGCTTATTGTATATCGAAACGCCATTTTGAAAATGTTGAGAAATTTTAACCCTTTTATTGGCAATATGATATTCAACCTTGCGTTTAAGTATGACTAAGGATTTAAATGCAGTAAAGTTTTATGGAGGTTTTTTGGAAACGGCATTATAAATGTAAAATTTAACGAGCACAAAATTAAATAGGTAAGGAAAGGGTCTTTCGCAATACCAAACATATCAAAGGTATTTAATTTAAATTCTGGATCAAATTCTCATTAATCAAATAAGTTAGGTCTCCCAAATTGGTTTTCTTTTGGTCATCATTCACAAAAATATGCTCAATGGTTTCAGGGGCAATTTTGCAAAAATCCACAACGGTGAATCTTTCCTATTTATTTTTAAAGGAAGTTATTGAGGCAATCTCTTTGGTGGAAAATTTTTTGAAAAAACTGCCGGAGCTGTGTATCATTGTACATTTGGTAGTTTCTAGTATGAACTATGTCCTCCAATCAAGGTTGGTCGAGAACACACGGGTTCACTCCAAAAACTTTTCCCAAAACTCACATGATTTTTGCGGCACAACTTTTCCTGACTAATTAAATCGAAGCATACCTAGGAACCTTAGGACCCAACCTGAGATTATAGAGAAGAGGTCGAATGAATCAAAATCTTGGGCAAAATCATCAAGCACACCCACAATCGAGCAATATATCAACCAAACTATTATATTTCCTTCCTTCTCTAATGGATGTCGAATTCAATAATAGGTCATCAACGATTTAAGAATAGGGTTGGCCATCATCCATACAAAAGATCAGCATGCAACAAATACCATTTTTATAACATACCTGAAAAAAAGAACCTCTTGGATTGATCTTATATTCTTATTAAACCATATACCCATGGCAGCGAGTTTCATTGATACCATACCAGATCTTTCAGTAGCTTTATTCCTTAAGGTGTACCATGCCCTTAAAGAATCTGCTAAGTGCACATTACCTACTGTGATAAAATTTTTTTTCTGGAGCGTGAGATTTCCATAAAATTAAAAACGTCAGGGTGAATTTTTTGCAGAACAGACAATTCATTGATTTTCCCAAGTACTATTATAGTTGGCATATAAAAGATTTTTACCCAAATCACATTTTCTGATCTTGGGCAAAGCAATGAATAATCACCATAAAAACCAAGGCCCCCCAGATTAGAACCAAGGCACAAAAATCCCTTTTAACCCTGTCGTTACCACCACCGCCATTCCAATAAATTTAAAGAAGATTTGGTTTATTGAATCAAAAAAGAATCTGGATCTTGATACATAAAACGGAAAAAAAGATACAAGAACTGAGGTAAAAGAAGGGGATTTAATAACACAAATTTACCAAATAAGGGATCAGTTTTCCGGCCCTCCAGCAATTTAATGTTTGCTCTTTTTTTTTCAATTTGACTTTGTAATTCAAATCACACAGGAACTCAATTCAAAGAAATTGATGCCAAGATATTTAAGACTATTAGAACTCCCATGAAGACCCTTCTCCTGGAAAGGGAAATTTTTAGAACCTTTCTTAAGCCAATCCAAACGCCACCGAATTTTGATAAATTAACTTGACAACCAGAACATTTTACCAAATTTCTCAAGATTAAAAAAGATTATTAACTGATTCATCTAACCGTGCCATAAAACATGTGGTATATCTATCTCTTCCAACATAAGACCCTTAATTCTTCCCCTCATTCATACGAATCCCTTTAATTTTAGAGTTCTCAACGAAGGCAAATAGCAAGCACTTCTATCACACAAAGAAAATGTCCGGGGAAATTGGGCATCCTTGAAAAATACCATTCAAAAAAACAGCAATTGTTCAGTAAGAAACCCCTTATTCAAAACATATGATTTCCTTTACCAGTATAAAATGCTTAATCCAATTAATAAAATTTTTTTTTAAACCCCAAATTAAAATACTACTACTCCAGAAGGTAAAATAAAAATCATTGCGACACTATCAAAAGCCTTTTGGATATCCAAAAGCCAAAGAATGGCTCAGGGAAATCATTAAGATTAACAAAATCAACAACATCCATAAGAAGGCGAATGTTATTCCCAATATTTCTGCCTTTCAAAAACCAGATTGTAATCTGGGTGAAATTTAAAACTATTAATACACAGTTTCACCGTTGGCCATAGTTTTTGGCAATATTTTGTAATCAAAACCGTTAATAATGAAATAGGCCTGTAATTACTAATATTGACAGATCTTTATCCTTTTTTGGAAGCAAATGATAGCCGTTTCTGTCTTTGTGAAATTGATAAAAGCCCATTGCGAAACGAAAATTAAATGAGTCAAGAAGCATATCACCTATATCAACCCAAAAGACCTGTAAAATTCTAAAGGAGCCCATCAAGTCCTGGAGATTTAATTGCGACTTGGGTGGCATACTTAAATAGTACGAAAACTTTCTTTTTTGGTAAGAGGCTGATCAAGGATGCGCTTATCATCCTCAGAATCTTAGGAAATTAATGGAATCCCAAAATGCTTCTCTGGACAAAGAACAGTCATGATCACAAGCATTACACCCTCCTTAAGTTTGTTACAGATTAAATAAAATTATGATTTCCTCAGAATTCTTTTTCTTTTCAGTGATACAGTTTGGTCAGCGGTCCTGATGCGATTAATACTTTTTTTCTCAAAGCCCTTTCTCGAGATTACAGAAGTACTTTAGAGCTTCTTTCGCCCTTTCTCTGCCCAACGACAACGTGACCCGGGTCTTAGCCCTTTCTGTTTCAAAATCCAAAATAGAATTAAATTGGGCCTCCATAAACATTCTTACTAAGCCTCTCGGACAGGAGGTCGCACTTTGAACTGATGGTACATTTTGGAATGAAAATTACAAAAAAAATGGGAAATGGGAAAAACCCATAGTAAAAAACAATGTTTTTGGTGCCTTAAACTACTCTCGGTTCATCTTTCCTTTACATCATCTTATTAGACAAGCTGTCATAAATAGTTGTCTAATAAGGAGACAGCCAATATGGCCCCCCCCCCCCAATTGGCTACAAATAACAACACTGGCCTCAACTAAACCTAACAGGATCCACTCCTCTCTAAATATTTCAAAATTTGCAAGAATAGTTTTAAAAGTGAAGATATAGACTATGGGGCATGTCTTTATTTGATGTTTCGTAAGTCCCATCAAAGGACTAGGCAAAAAACCAAGTGAAAATTCTAACAAATTATACATACTATAACCGTCTGTTGCGGCAAATAAAACTAGCACATTTTCTTGAAAGAAAAATGTCACTTCAATTTATTTTCCCAATATCAATGACCAAATAGATCCACTAGACTTCAGCAAACAATGGAGCTAAAGCTTATTCATTCAATTAAACTGACTTCGGTATGCAGTGTAGAAAAACACTTCAGAAAAAATTCCTTTTCATCTGGGGTGCAAGGCCATTGTTATAATTGTTCTCCGCGGTTGAAAAACTCATGAGACACCGTTTAGACAAAGTCTTTTTTTAATGAGTAAGTGCAAAAATACGGATCCTCATTCTCAATAAATAAATCTTGAGCTTCTATAAGTGCTTGTTCAATTACTTTGTCCATGTTTTTTCATCATTTACGAAAAGGAGAAATAAAATCAAACATATACCAGAATGTTGCTGGCAAGCTTTGACCTAACAACTTTGTGCAAATTAAAAATCCGTAACGTATTGCTTAACTATTCATTTGTTATTCAATTTACCACCGTGCTTTCAGCAGAAACTACAGGGTCAACGCCTTATCAGAATGTAACTGGTTTGGTTTTGTGAAAAGAGGACAGGTATTTTGTTACTCAAAAATTCCAAATCCTGAAGGTATAACACCTGGCTTAACAATGGCTCTGCATACCCGGCCATTGTAATATCTTTAGTTTAATGGTTTGCTGAAGTCTAATACATATCTATTGGTCAATGATATTATGAAGAGAAATTGATGTGACATTTTATTCATTTTTTAAGAAATGTGCAAGTTTATTTGGGGCAACAGACGGTTATGTCATTTGTAATAATTTATCAATAATTTTACACCTGGTTTTTGTCTTATTCCCTTGAGGGGCTACGGATTATTATGCATCTGTTATTGGTCTACTACGCCCCATAGCCTAATAAGTCTGTATAATTCTCTAAGTTTTTTCCAAATAAAAAGCTGATAGAAAATAAACAGCAATAATCCAAAATAGGAATCTCCAACCAAATATGTTGTTGAAGTGTTCATAGGGCACTTAATGACTCAAAATCAAATTCTTTCCTTATTATGTTGCTTTTGGCCAAGAAACAAAACAAGTGTGGTCTCAGAAGACGCAACGCATTTCGCAGTACATTTTTCACATTTCTTCTGAGATAAACTTTGTTTTTTGCGTAGGAGATTATCTATACTTTATTAAATAGGCATAGCCAAAATTGATTTTTGATAGTGTTTTTGATTTCTACTTAGTCAAATCACTTGATAGTGTCATTAATCAGTAACACAAGGGGACTTTCCCATACCCCTTCGCAGATTCCCCGACTATTTTTTAGTTTTAGGCTAGTATTCTGAAAGGGAGTCCCTAACTTTAGACCTAAGTTTAAAGCAAGGTTAGTCCTACACATGATTGGACCTTTTTTTTTATTTCAAATACTTACTGTGGAAATTTTAATGTAAATGGGTGAAAAAAGGCCTCATGGGATGGGCCGAAACAGTCCATCCATGGGGAATTTTCTATGTCACAGCACCTTTTTTAGAGTTTGTCGGAAGGAAACAAAGTTCCACTCATGCGACTCACCCTGGTTTAACCCCAGGTCTAACGTTAGACTCCCTTTCAGAATACCAGCCACCGAATTGTATACAAACTTACGAATCATACAATTGTCACCACCAAATCTGCCTTTACAAGCCGGTATCCTGCCTTTCCTGTAACTGACCTTTCCAAGCATGTTGGCGTCAAATAATAATAATCATAATAATAAGTTATTAAAATCTCAAATTGTGGACTGAGGCCAAATGCTAGCAACTTCACAATTAAACACTTAACAATACTAGACCGAAACAAGCTGAAACTTGGAGGCATATTGCAAACTTCAAACAACAGAGATGTAACAAAGGAGCAGTCCCATTTCTTGAAAAATCACCAAAATTTGAAACCGACGTGAGGCCAAAATTTTAGCGTAGCATTCTGGTGAAGGTAGGGGGGGGAACGTATTTTTTTACCATATTTTGGGGTACAAGACCCCTTCACAAAATCATTGGTACTTAAAAACCTTGTGTTTTGATGCAGTTATACCACTTATCATGAACAAGACTTGATTCAGAAATTGATTTATTTTTTTTTTTTTACATTTCCGGAATCTTTTGTAGTTTTGGCCCCAAATCCAGAAATTTCGGAAAAGTTACATCTCTGAAACACACACCGAATAGGAAATGCAAGCTTTCACAGTTCCTTTGCCCCATTTCAAATACACCATGGGGAGAGAGGGGTATTCAGGTTTTAATCAATATCTGGTATACCAAATTTAATCAAAAAATTGAGTTCCCAAATTAAATCCAGCAGTGGTCCCACTGGATTAGAACCGAAGGGACCGTCGCAGAAGTAAGCTTGAGAACCGCCTGCTAGACCATGCCACTATTTAAAAGGAAGAACTCACCAATGAAGTAGTTCTTTTATCTGCAAATTTACCACATGACAAAATGAATCCTGAAAGGGAGTAGTAGTATATTCTTTTGACCCACACCTTGTATCGTCAAGTGAATGCAACGAAAGTCGTAAGTGCAATAGCTTGCCATTTGGAACTTCCTGTCAAACATACTTAC
>JAMKCH010021877.1:0-21447 GCA_023653785.1 Ophioderma brevispina | reverse complement strand
TTACATGATACTTTCAAAAGTCAATGTACTGGATTTGGTCTTACCTGCAGAATCGCTCTTTCCATGTGCGCATCGAGTACGCCATTTCAATAAACATCATCTCCCTTTTGCTCTTCCTTAGGGTTCCGTAGTCTGGCCTCTCTTTGTCATAATGTATACATACTGTATCGCATCAATCATATCCGAAAGCATAATATTACTTACCACATGTATGCAGATGATGCGCAGGTCTGTTTAATATTTGATCCCAAGATTGATGGTGATGCCAAACATGCTGTTGACAGGCTATCTCTTTTTGTATGGATGAAATTGCACCTTCGCAATATTTACCGGATCCATCGCTTTATCACTTTCGAGAATTGTCATCATCTCGTCCGGTCACTGATTTTATCTCGCATTGACTATGCCAATTCACTACTGGATGGAATGTTGGCCAGAGATCGGAGTAAACTACAGATATTGCAGAATAGAGCAGCCAGCCTGGTGTTCAGATCTGAGAGATAGAAGGTCACCAGCTACTCCACTCCTTAAAGAGCTCCATTGTCTACCAATCAGTGAGCATGTTGTCTTAAACTTTTGCTTCTTGCCGGACAATTGCCATTATACTTGTCCGAATACCTCTCTTGGTATATTCCTGGCAAGGCAGACTTGCGGTCTGAAGAATACAAGACGCTCCTCGTACAAAAAAGTCAGCAATGCGGTCCCTATAGCCTATAGAAATATTTGCCCATCTCTGTTCGCCACTCCAGGTAAATTGTTACTTTTAAGAAAGCTCTAAAATTTCACCCATTTCTAGGCCTAAGAGTTTTCCTTGAATTGGTATATATTGCGCCTCGCATGAATTTTCCTATTTGACTCTGCTGCTTTTTATAGATTAGACGTTAAGGGTTTATCTCATGGTCCACGACTCTTAAATTATTACTATGTATTAGGCTAAATCGTATTTCCTTTTTATTGGTAAAGTGCTTTGACCTTAATTTGATGAGGCGATATTATTAAATGCTTGAACTCTTCAACATGTTATGGCAGAGGGAATCCAACCCAAAAGATTGGAAGAAAGGAAATACCATTATCACAGCTTCCAAAGAAGGGGGATCTTTGTGATTGCAACAACTGGAGAGGGAAACCCTGCTGTCCGTTCCGGGGAACTATTCTGTTCAATACTACTGAACAGAATACTACTGAGTTAGGGATGCCATCGACAGTAGATTGCGTGAAGAGCAGCCTGGTTTCTGCCCCCATCCCGCCTATGCTTACCAAAATGTTTGTGCTTAGAAATATTATATAGCAAAGTTTGGAATGACTAGTCCCACTCATCATGAATTTTATCGACTTTCAGAAGGCATTTGACAGGGTCGACAGACCCTCACTCTGGGAAGTTATGAGGTACTATGGTTTCCCTCCGAAGATCATACATATTGCTAAAGATCTCCATGAAGACGCCCAGTGCTCGGTCTTGGTCGATTATGAACCAATCGATTGGTCCAAAGTCACAACTGGAACATGAAACAAGGTTTCATCCTGTCGCTCATACTGTTTGATATTCTGATTGCCTTTGTGATGAGATCAGCAAGAGGAGTCCACACAGGAATGGAATGGGTCGATAACACCATTTATGAGATCTGGACTTTGCGGATGATCTTTGCCAGACATGCATCATAAAACAGATGGTCTAGCTGAAGCGGCTGAGAAAGTAGGCCTCATTATCAGCAAATCTTAGACCAAGAGGCAGATGATATTAGGGCCAAGTAAAGTGATTGAAAAAGTTAACAGCTTCACCTACCTTGGGGCCCACACATAGACGCATCTGGCAACTCAGCTAGTGATGTACAGACAAGGATTGGTAAAGCCAGTACTGCCTTTCAAAAGTTGAACAACATCTGGCGATTTAACTATATTGGCCAAAACACACAATTCAAAATCTTCCAAAGCAATGTTTTGTCTGTCCTGCTTCATGTGGCTGAAGCATGGAAGTCAAATCGTCACATTCAACAACGACTTGATAGTTTCACAAACCGGTGTTATAGGCGCATATTAAGCATCAAATGGCAAGACAGGATATCAAAATACAGGAAATGGTACAACTCCCAAAAACATCTGAGATAACTAGACAGAGGAGATGGAATTATCTGGGTCACGTGCTACGCATGCCAACAACGCGGCGCCCTAGATAAGCTCTTGACTGGAGGCCGAAGGAGAAGAGGATGGACAAGACGTACCCTGAGACACTCCCATTTCTGATGATGCAGCAGCGCTAGGTTACTTCCTGAAAGACCTACAAAGAGCAGCCCAACACCGTCAACTGTGGCGATCTCTCTCCCTCGCCTTATGCGCCAGTGATAGCTCAGGGAGATAAGTCAAGTATATAATATCAAATATTGTATGTATTTATTCTTTCTTTCTTTCTTTCTTTCTTTCTTCCCTTCTTTCTTTCTTTCTTTCTTTCTTTCTTTCTTTCTTTCTTTCTTTCTTTCTTTCTTTCTTTCTTTCTTTCTTTCTTTCTTTCTTTCTTTCTTTCCTTCCTACCTTTCTTTCCTACCTTTATTTCCTACCTTTCTTTCCTACCTTTCTTTCCTACCTTCCTTCCTTCTTCCTTCCATGTCGCAGTCCCTCTCTCTAACGTGCGGGTACTGTGGGGAATTATATCACGTGCCTGCACATATGGACAAATATAAAGAAAACTGCTACCGGCATTTATATTACATTTTTGCATGCCTGATTTGTTAAAAGTACCCACATAACTAACAAGGGTAAAGGTCGTACCTCTTATTCTAATTACGTTTTACGACAATGAAACAAAAGCTTAATAAACATATCTTGGGACAGCTGGTACACAGTGTGCATGATTTTAATTTTTCTTCATTCAAACAATACTTTACAAAACTCTAACATTTGCCTCTCAATGTATTTCAAGGAAACAAAAACGTATTTTCCAAATATTTTTATTTTTTTTATCTGTTTGAAATATTTCTAAAATATGTTTTTAGTTGTTTGAAGTTTTTTAAAAAAAAAATTTATCACCTCTTTAAAATTTGGTTAAATCGGAGAAAATAGTTAAGATTTGTTTATAAGGCGAAAAACAAATCATTTCATATAAGATTGTTTCCTTACTTTTTATGGGTGATGTTTAACACCACTCTGGCCACCAAGGGGGTCAAATCTGACCAGAGCGGGAAAAAAGTATATTTCGGGATATCTCTCTTTTGGGTCTCTTGGGATCTAGGCTGCAGATAATACCACATAATCCAGGCTTGGAAAAGCCATGCAAATAATAGGGATTTTATTATAATACGTTTACAAAGGGGGTAGTGTGTTGCAAATGCAACAGGCCGGCAGGAGGGCCCGGTCCCTCCCTTCAGTTCTTCCGATCCCTCTTAGTCCCGAATTAAACTGGTCAACATAGATGCAAAAAAACGACGACATGTAGGAATAGATATAAACTATGACTAATGAACTGGTAAGTAAGGAATAGCCGAACTGTTCCCCGTTTCCCTTCGCTAGTTAAGCATTTGCATAATTATACGCTATGTAAGCAAAGAGTTCCTGGCCATACGTTTTCTCAAATTTAGAAACAGGAATCCATCTTCAATTTCTGGACATTTAATAGAATAGTTGTGAAAGCAGTAACGCGCAGAAATGGCCTATCCTTGTTTTCGTGGTTTGTTTCTTTGGTCACTGCCAATCTTGGTTGTTTCTGGGTGAAATCGATTAAGAAACAGATGCTTTTAATGAAATAGCAACCCAAGCGATTCTTGAACCGCGTGACCTGACATTTGCGGTCAGTGAAAGATGTAGCTACTTTATTTGATCTTCCATTTGACGAATCCATTGAAGACGTCGGCACTACCTCAAGAAGACTCACGGGATAGGCATTCTTGGTAAACGGTTCACCTTTTCCATACGATCATGAGCACAATGTGGAATTAGAGGGTAGTGAAGATATTTATGGGACTCTTCATTTTCAAATTTCCTCGAACGTGCTCGGAGCAGTTTTTACGCGTTTACTTAAATCATGGCCTTTACAATAATGCCACTAAGGTCTATGATTTTGACAAAAATTTTAAGCAGACTTTTTAAAGCAAAACTTTGGTCCGGAGATCTTCAATTTGGCGGACTAGAAACTCTTCACTGACGAAACATTCAGATGCCATACAACGTGCAAGGGAAGGGGAAACCAAATTGTAAAGATTTCGAAATCTTAGTACAGGAACCCGGTGATCCCGACCAGAAACTAGCTGGTTTAGAGAAGATATAGGACTCAATGCTTTCCATACTACCACAGATTATCCCAACCTCGTTGTTTTCACACATATACGCGAAGTCTTTTATCATTGGCTCGTTACAACGCCTGAGGCGGCCTAGCGAACCGGTTTAGATCGTGTAAAAACCGTTAAATCGCGTATGATGAGCAAATCACTGTTGAGGTAGGTATTATGTGTCTGACGTCTTTCTTAATCACACGGAGATTGGCCTTGAAAGAACTCTAGTAACATCTACTTTAGTTGATTTCAATTTGTTTGAAGTTCGTAACTTCATAATAATGAGTATATGTATGATAATGAATGAGTAAATGAATCAAGAATGACTGTCTGAAATTCTTCTGCATCTTGTATAACTAGAATTTTAATTTTAAAGTCACCTTTTAATTAGTGTGAACGTCTTACTCTTCTTTACTTCCCATGCAAAATATTAAAGGAATATCGCTGTATATATCTCGATCTACAAACCAGGACAGTCGCTTGCGGTGTGCGGAAAGAAATCGGTTGTCTGCCGGCATATGTATTTTTATATGTTTTACACGGGCAGATGACGGGGACGAAGGTTGACATAAAAGAAGTGATGCAGGGCCGGTCGGATCCTTTTCACGAAACTTAGCCAGAAAGTGGTGTTTATTTTTTTAAATTTCATATAAAAAATTAGTTTTTAGCAAAGTGATCATTGTTTTGTTTCTAATGTTTTTCTTTCCTAAATGCTTTATCTTTTATTTAACAAAAATATTTTAGCAAAGCTGCTTCTTGCTTTGCCTTCATAGGTATTTCTTTTTTCTTTTATACTTCGGCCTTAAAATATACTTTCAGTTTGTGGCCCGCAGCTTCACAGGTGCCTATCTTCTATAGCTTCAAGTTGGCCATATGCAGGTCAGATAATCTGACCATGAATATTGGATTGAACAACAATGACCAAATGAGCACAGAACATGGTCACAACGGTTACTACGGCTCTTATTAATCTGGATTATCTTTAGTAGATTCATCACAGATTAAATTATCATTAAAACTCTTTGTTTCACTTACTTTTGACATAAAATCATACTTTCAAAGCTATATATTGTATGATTACTGAATATATTATAATTAAGGAAGGCTATATGATCCCACATGTCCGACATGCTTGCGGATCGAACCCGGCAGCTCGCCGGCTTCTGGAATGACATTGCCAGGACGACATCCGAGATCCGGACAAAAAGCGACTCAACAAACTGAGATACATTCGTAACAAGCTAATTGATGCTGTTCGAACGGGTTTTTCAACTATGTGAGTATTATAATGTCCATTACAAATTTTGTTGACTACTAAGTTGTTTGGAATATCGATGAGTGAGTATTATTTCCTTATAGAGCGAAGTCAACTACCGCGTATACCGTATATTAACCAGAATTAATACACATTTTACAATGTTTACAAATGTTTTTGTAACAAAATCAATGCCTCCATCAGGAACTTCCCGTCAAGTTAGTTTGAGCATGTTAAGATTACCTGGTATCTGCTCTGATTCACATTACGCTTACAAAATACAAACATTCCGACTTATGTCTTCGACTATCTTTTGTCAGAAACGCTGATGTGCTTCTTTTGGATACATATTTTTACTAAGACTGAAATTTTCTTTTGAAATGTTTTGTAACAAAATCAATGCTTGACACGTGAGATGGTATGTTCACGGATTCTGCACTATAGAACAAATAACCAACGGTATAACAAATTCCCGTAGTCCCCACCCAGGGCATTAGGGCAAAATCTCATCAGGGGGTTTGGTTTAAATTCATAAAAATTATTATAAATCATATAATCGTCTGCTCCCGCGATTAAAACTCGCACATTTTTCTTTAAAATGAATAAAATGCCACTCAATTTCTTTTCCCAATATCATTGGCCAATGGATAATACATAGACTTCAGCCAAACATGGAGGCTAAAGATAATCAACAATCGGCCCGGTAATGTGGAGGAGAAAACACTTCAGGTATCCTTTTCATCTTGGAGTGCGAACATTGTTTTAATTGAAAATTCGAGGTGTTGATGGGTAATAACAATGCGGCGCACTTTCAGATAAATGAGCAATCGAAGTTCTTTGTCATCTGCATCCGGGCGGAATGACTTTCAATGCGCCATCAGTTACGAGTATTGATCACGGTGTACATCCGTTGGGTCACTGATTTCGGGGGGGGAAAAATCTTGAGAATATGCACATACTCGAAGTGAGAACACGCATAGAACTGATTTATTATAAATTTTAAATCTATTTCAAGAAAAAAGTATGTACTTCCCAGGGTTCGCCACTTTTGTTTTTAATATCGAGTACTACCCCCCCCCCGATCCATCGCCTATAAGAGAACATGGAGAAGAAGGGTGATTCGCAATTACAGAGTGTCCAAGCTTTTCATAGAGACACGGAATAAAATTGACCAGGTTACGAGACTAAGAACAGGAGTAATCTTGTACAGTGTACATTGCGATGGATCCTAGGACTCTCTTTGTTTATCTCTGTAATTCTAACACTGCAGACTGGCAAGGATTCACTGATGACCTGGATCAGACTTGAAGAGGATTGCTCCAATACGCCCATAACTATTACAATGTGCCAACGAAAGAAAATGAAAATAAAAAAAGAAACAAATAAAAAAAAAAAAGAAAAAAATAGTGAACAAGCGGCCCTCACTCCAAATTTCCATACCCAGAGGCTGACGGAATATATACGCAGGCCTTTCCAAGGAATTTGCCAGAGAATATCAAGAGTCATATCATCAATGGTTGAAGTTGATCCTTTCTCGGCTAAACAACTGCTAAAAGTGACAGGAGTTTCGGAGAGGATCTCCCATGAAAATAGCCAAACCTGGCATACTTTGAATCCACCGGATGACCCATACAGGAATAAAGCATGGTCTACCATCTAAAGCTCCGATAGGATCCAACAGAACCTCCACAGCAGCAAATGTCACCCCAACCCGTTTGCCCACAACTGCTTTTATGCAAGTGGCATCAAGAAAGCCAAGAATCAAGCTAGACCGACGAGGTTAGTGGCGACCCTGGTTTCACTCATCCTTTCAACATGGACGAATTGGTATTGCTAAACTTCAACCAGGAAAATTAGTAGGCCTGAGACATCTCAACTGAGGCAGCTGAAAAACTTCAGCCCAGTAACAAAGGAATGGCTCTCTTGAGTCTACATTGCTGCCTTATTTTCCACAGGTTCCCAAATCTGTGAGGGAAAGCACGTGTTATGGCACTCTTAAAGCCTAGGAAAGATCCACCCATTCCATGAGCTACAGACCAATATCACCCTCAGCCATACCTACAAGCTCTATGAACGTCTCCTCCTCAACCGTATTGCACCTGTGATAGACGAACACCTCATATACCAGAACAAGCAGGTTTTCGGCCAGGCAAATCAACAACAAGCCAAGTACTCAACCTAACTCAACACATTGAGGATGGTTTCGAGAAGGGTATGGTAACCGGAGTTGTGTTCGTCGACCTATCAGCAGCTTATGACACTGTTAATTACAGATGCCTACTCCATAAGATTCTGGAAATCACCAAGGACATCCGCTTGACTGAGCTTATCAAAGGATTGCTGGCAAACAGGATGTTCTTTGTTCAGTTGGGAGCGAAGTAGAGCCGATGGCGTAGGCTCAAGAATGGACTACCACAGGGAGCGTGCTTGCACCTCTCTTTTTCAACATCTATACCAACGACCAACCTATGAGTGCAGGAACCTATCGTTTTATTTATGCAGACGATGTTGGAATTAGCACACAAAATGCAGACTTCACAGTTGTTGAAGAGAGACTCTGTGCCACTCATGTGCCACTCATGTGCAGTGTATGCTTGCCCTGTATGGGGAAGATCGAACCATGCTAAGAAGCTTGATTCAGCGGTAAATGCCTCCTGCCGGCTTATCACAGGATGCCTCCGTCCAACATCAACGGAAAACTTATACATCCTAGCAGGAATTGCTCCACCAGACATCCGTCGTAGCGTAGCGAGCATGCAAGAGCGTAGCTGCCGAGTATCTAATGTGAAGCACCCTATGTCTGGACAGATACCTGCTGCCAACCGCCTTAAATCCAGAGAGAGTTTCTTAAGCAAAGTTCAACCTCTTGAAACAGTCTCTAAGGAGCTTAAGAGAGTCGCCTTGTGGATAGAAAGACTTGCCATCAACTAAGTAACATCTATTGGTATTGAACCTGGTGAGCATCTCCCACCTGGACCTGACTCCTCATGGGCTGAATGGCGATGCCTCAACAGATTGAGAACCAGAATTGACCGATCTAAGGTTTCCTTGCAGAAGTGGGGCTACCTGGAAACAGATCAGGACACTACCTGTGGTTGTGGAACAGCACCACAGACAATGGAACATCTCTTGGTCTTCCCACTGCTGGAGCAACGATGCACAGACAAGGACCTTGAGGAATTCAGTGAAGCAGCCAGACGTTGTACCCATCTTTGGCTGGATCATATTTGAGACCACTGTGTTTGGACACGATAAGAAAATAACACTGGCAATTAATGGGCACTAAAAGCCACTATCAGCAATTTCTTCAAAATGTAAAAAAATCTCACCCCCTATTTTTATCCAAGACCTATTTTTTGCACTGTTGTATTGGAAATGGTTGTACTAAAGACAAGTGGCTGAGCGCAACACGCCCCATTTGTCAACAAATTATGATCTTTATGCGTTGTTTACTAATAAAAGTTGGGGTCCGACTTTTCTTAGCTCTAGAAACAGTCGTAAATGGCATCTTCAGGACCACTTTAAAATGCGTCTGTGTTTCACAAAGAACAGTAATATAAAGTGTTGATACGACCTAACACCAGCAATTTAGAGACAAAATGGGCATTTTAAATTTGAAAAAAAAAAATGATTTATTGTGGCTTTAAATGAATGTCCTATGTTCCTTGTCCATGTTTTATGAAATATGCCTTCAACCATGTTTTTCAGGAACGGGGGAGTAGAGTTCCAGTAACATTTGGAAATCTGGGTAAGACCATGAAAGCCCTGTCGAAAAGAGTGTTTAGACCAGAGTGTATGGTACGGAAAATTATGCTATGTTTTGGGTCCCTCTTCTGTCAGCAATAACAGACCCCGTAGTCAGTACAACCAGACGGGCGTATTGGGGGCCGATGAACTGCATTGAGGGACCCCGTGACGTACAGATGGCATGCAAATGTAAAAGATAATTCTGACAGAATTTAAAGACCTCTTCAGCTACAGGTAAATATATCCCTATCCCTAACGTCCCTTTAACCATGTTCACTGCATTTAAATGCACTTCTCGCTTGAAAAAAATGACGGAGCGGACCCTAGGGGAAAATTGCTCCGAGAAAAATAACACTACCTCCGTCACCTTTTTGCAGTGGTGGTAAGATTTTCTTATAGGGACTATTATATATATAAAAATAAATACAGTTTAACGGAGAGGTTAATTAAAAATTTCAAATTATAGAAACCTCTGGAAAGGCAACCGTTACTCAGAGGTATGTTGTCATGAAACTGTCAGTAGCTATAATGTACTAACCTAGAACTGCTTGTGGTTTCCAAGACGGGATTATATATATATAATATATATATATATATATTATAATATATATATATTATATATATTATATATATATATATCTCAATAGTAGGTCAGTGTTCACAATTAATGAGGCTTCATGTTCGAACAGAGCTAGTATATTCTATGTGGTTGAACTTGGCTAGTACATGATGTTCACTACAGATCTGTTCGGTATGGACCGACATTAAAAACGACTGCCACACTCATCAGGTGTGTTTGTACTATGCAAAGGACCCTGGTGCGAGTGACGCCCGATTTGAATAAAAGTGTAAACAGACTATTGTCCAAGTGTGACAAATTGCGCATCCCTTAGCTATGCACACAAACTATCTCCTGTGCCTGCATGCCGTGACGAATTCACTTCTGCTGTTGAGAGAGCATAGTTCAGGGTGGCAATAATAACTTTTGTTCATCGGGCGTCACTCTCACCAGGCCGTTGCCAGTAGTACAAACGCACCTGAATGAGTGTGGCAGCCGTTTTTAATGTCTGTCATACAAATAAAAGACAGATTTGTGCGGTAGCGGTATTGTTCTAACCCAGGCAGGGGTCCCGCTCCGTGTGGGGGGATTTTTGTCATTTTGTCATTTCGAAACAGTTAAGGGACTTAGGGATATATATATTATTAGCTGGGGTGGGTGGGTAGGTGTGTAGGTAGGTTAAATAGTAGGTAGTAGGAGAAAATACACTTACGATAGTCTTGCACTCAGCCACATTTAGTCCTAATACGTTATATCATCATTGTGTTTATAAGAGTATTTGTTTCTGTGGGTTGTTTATTACTTGAAGGTCCCAGGAAATGAGATGAATAACCTACTCCAATCTTTACGGACATTCCATCCAATAAACAGGCCATAAAAAAGAATACACTACCAGTGACATCATTAGTGGACACTATTGATTTTTCAGCCATTGTCATGAATAGATTCACACCCCTCCTGGAATTTTTCTATTACTCTCTGCAAAATCAATCGTTTCACTAAGGTCTCACCAACCCAAATATTGAATGCTTTCTGTCCCTCTTGTAGACTGAACACAAACCACGTCACTTCTATTTGCATTTCTTGGACCTTTAAAGATTATTTGAGAATAGTGGCAATACTTATTTATTTATACAATGAGTACAGTAACAGAAGACCTATACGTCCTGTTGTAGGCATGCTATCAAGATACAGATTGATGAAACAGGGTTTCCTGAGAATGTTTTGAAGACCTTTTTTGAGAAACGGACAGTGGATGTTGGAATGGATCCTTCGATTGCTCGTGAAGTTGGTGACGCAGTCACGGCCCCCGTAGAGGTAGGCACTATTACATATCAGCCTAATAATTATATTATTTTAATCCTTTGTATATTCACTTCGTGCAAGTTACCAGAAGACTAACATTGTTTGTTCAGCGCGCCGGTATGCCTGTCGCAGTTTCACCGCGCCTTAGTGCGCACCTTTATGCATGTCATTCTTTATGGTTTTCATAGTAGCTGTCCCTTGAGGCAACTCTCATTCTCAAAATACATTGATTTCGAAAAATACTTTAATCAAAATTAAAGAGACACGAGGACATTTCCTGAAAAATACGCCCTTTTTAAACCATTTTGCATACAGTATTCAGAATACCTACACAGCTATGCACATGTTGTAACGTGTCAATTATGCGAAAAAATGATTATTTCGAGGGAAAATCAGAGTATCCAAGGATTAAAACACATCGTTCCTTAGTCATAAAACCTATGAATATTTCTGTTTGTAACTTTCAAATTCCATTTAGCAAATACGGTTTTGCACGGTTTCGCCATTTGTAGATAGAGCATCGAACTGCCATTGCATGGAAAGCGAGGGTGTTATATTACGATGCTTTCACCTCTTGCAAGGTCAAAGGTTTGGTGTAGACAGACTAAGACAGAATAGAACTGTTGTGCAAATGCTCCTATTCGTATTGCTGAGAAAAAAGTGTATTTAATATTCTTAAAGAAGAGTATAGGAGTATAGGACGATTAGGAAAAGCGCAAGTTCAAAGCTTAAGTTTTTGGATTTTCTTCATTTTGTCAAAAAATAAAATCTAAACTTACTCGGTTGGTGATCTCAGGAAAATACATACATTACATACACACACAGATACACACAGACACACACCCTGACAGACACACACACACACACACACACACTCTCTCTCTCTCTCTCTCTCTCTCTCACACTGTTGAAAATTATCCTCCCGCTGTATTTTCTATATATTGTATTAGGTGGGTATAGAGAGGTTGAATCACAAACCATTCCATTATCACATCAGTCTCAACAACAGAGACCCGATCCATGACTTCAGTGCTGTTGTACGGATTTTCATTGCACCCGTCAATGATGAAACAGGGACTCCATTTAAGAGTTTAAATGAACAACGACAATTCTTCATTGAGATGGATAAATTTGTGGTGAAACGTAAGTGTTTATTTTCTTTCATTTCATTTTATTTCATAGTTATTCAGCACTCATAACATTGCACATTGATTCAGAATATAAAATATATTAAAATTGCACCTGTATGAGAAATATAGTATATCGCCAAGGTAGAGCAATAATAATAATAATAATAATGCGCCATTTATCTAGAAAACCCTATTCCGAGGCGCAAACAAAAAACAAAAAGATACATTAAAAACAGTTACAAAGGAAAAACAGTGAGTTAATTGTCGTAGGCAATCTTAAACAAGTGTGTTTTTAAACTCTTCTTGAAAGTCTCAAGTGAATTACAAAGTCTGAGTTCCGAAGGAAGTGCGTTCCAGAATCTAGGAGCAGATGCATAAACATCCGGTTCGCCATATTGAAGCGAAGTCCGAGAACAGAAAAGAAAATGGTTATTCGACGATCTAAGGAACAAAGCAGGATTTCGCCGTGGCCGGAGAGCACTGTCACCAGATGTAAACTAACAAATGATAATTGGGAAAGCTTTGAAAAAGCGCCGTAGGCAGGCGTCATCCTGGTGGACCATTACTGCAGCATCTGACACCGTGTGGCACCAGGGCCTGACACTCAAGCTTTCAGGACCCAATCCGGATCGTCACCTTGTACAACTCATAAACATGATTGCAAACCTTAGCTTTATTCTCAAGACCAGTGATGGGCAGAGTAGCCGTCTGCGTCCGTATTGGAGGAAACGGTTGGTACCACAAGGGACTCTGGTATTGGCTCCTATGCGGATGTTCAACTTGATATCCGCGATATACCGGACATAAATTCAAACATATAGACAATATGGCTACGCCGACGATCTGCCCTCCTCCACTCGGATAGCAATTGGACAGAAGTAGACAGCACACGTATACAGACATGGCCCCCTACTTGCAGCGTATCTCAAGGACCTGGAGACTGAAGATGAGCGAAGCAAGACCACCGATACTGCCTTCCACCTCAACACCAAAGAGGCTATCGCCAGCTTCAAATCCAAACTCAATGAAGCGCCTCTGCCATACAATCCTTACACCAACCTTACTTGGGAGTGAAGCGTGGACCGGCAGCTTACCCGAAGGTCCGTAGGCGCCAAGGTATCTTCGAGGAATAACCGCCTGTGCAGACCAGACTTTGCGGATCTTCCTGGGGTGCCAGCCCAACGACCCTTACGCACCACTTGACTTGGATCTGGTCTACAGCACTGCTGAATAGCCGCCCCAGCATGTCAACAGATCGCACAAAGAAGCTGGAAACGGTACTCACGAGACCTTGAGAACCAAAACTGGCTGCCTCCGCCCCACTCCATCTGAATTTCTGCCAGTGCTTTCAGGCATTGACCCGGCCAAGCCACTTCGGAGGGAGCACCACTCGTTCAAACAGTGAATAAGGCCCTGCTGGACAACAAGGACCTGCCTGCATAACACGTCAAAGAATCACACAACTCGGGAGACAGAGACTGCGCCCTCGCCGACCATTCTGCCGACACGCCGCTTAACTCTTCAGCTCCCCATTCAATATCTTACAGGCATGGAATAATGCCTGGCTAGACATTCCAAGACAGATCAACTCCCATGACACCTAAGGAAGAACACAACCTGGGCAGCAATCTCCCACGCAAGGACGGGTCAACCTTACCCGTTCGAACAGGAGTCGTTTCGCTTCAATAGCAATTTATGCAACGATGGTGCTTGCGGCCATCGCCAGCCTGCCAATGTGGTTGTTCCTCACAAGCAGGGATAACATTCTCAATGACTGCCCTACCTTTCGTCCGCCGGTGGGATTAATAAAACCCAGATATCCTCAAACCTCAACCAATCAACAGTGAGTTTGGCTCCATCGTTTACACCACATTTAGCTGCTGCCTCAATACGCAAGAGAAGAAGGTGATGCTGATATATGAAGGTGCCATATGCCATGAAGAGCTTTCCATGTGAGGAGGAGAGTTTAAAATGGATGCGATACCGAATTGGAACCAGTGCAGACTTTGTCAAACAGGTGAATAGGTGCGAATTTTCTTGTCCTTGTGAGCATGCGTGCAGCAGCATTTTGAGATTGTTGATGAAGTTATTAGTTGCGCTCAGTGATCCCATACATAGAGCATTGCCATGGACGCGATTGATAGCGAGCCGGTGAAGAACCGGAAGTAAGTTGCACAGCGTCCCCTTTGCTTAACCCAATAAACATCCACGCGGTTTGAAGGGTTTCTATGGGATTATGAGTCACACCGTATGCTTATAAAGTACTTTCCTGGTAATATCTGAAAAAAGATCAGCTTTTGCCAATTGTATGAAGTATGTTGCCCGTTTTGCCTGGAATTAACTGTGAGTAGAATAGTAAACAAAGTATTTAGGCAAATTTTGCGAACCGATTATTGTGACAATTGGTGGGTACACGTCGGTAGCCTAACACTTGTACATAATAACTGATGCACTTGCAGTGCCACAGTGGTACTAGATACAGTGCGTGCTCTAAACTGCGATGACTACATGGGATTACTAGTATGGGCGATAACATACCTGATAGTTCACTATAATTAGTATTTAATTCATGAGTCTTTTCGCTGATACATGTAGAAATGGAATCACAATTAGGCCTCTAAGGGATAGCTTGTGATTGTTTTACATTTATCACAAAACAGTGTCACTAGACTAGCTTAATAAATCGCAAGGTCAGGACCCAAAATTTCAGTTCTTCAATTTCAATTGCCAAGTGATTTCAAACAATGATTTTGTGCACTTTACTGACCCCATAGACTGCAGGCATTATATGTTCTTCAAAGCGAGATTGTTATCCGAGGGCGAGGGGTGGGGGGTGGTGGTTGGGTGCCCATGGTCAGTCCAGGGGAGTTCTGAAATGACCCCTAAAGCAGCAGTTGAGCTTGTTGAAGTTTAGTAAGTTGCCGTCAAGTGATCCCATAAAATAGAGCATTGCCATGACGTGACTAGACGTGAACGAATGTCGGTGCAGAATCATCATTCAAGCATTACGGATCGGCTAATGTTCCTATCTGAAAATAAGTGGATTTGCACACATTTAGTGTGGTCATCATGGATAGAGGAGAGTGTTGTCAAATATGATTCCAAGATTACGAGCCTTAGCATAAGTACGATGTTACAGGAAGCCATTTGAAGACAGTCCGCGGTAGGTTTTGTTTATGATATTAGAGGTAATAATAATAGTTCAGTTTGTCATTATTTAATTTCAACTTATTAGCGTAATCCATTGAATTTTAATGTCCTTAAACAAAATGTCAAAGGATAGTCTTCCCCCTCCCCTTCTAGAACGAGTGGCAATTTCATTCAGAAGGGTTATCCAAGTCAAAGATAGTACAGCTGAGTGTCGGCAGATCATGTGTACTTGTAAACCTGCGTCCGGACCTATGTTAAGTGCTTATTGGGTATGATATGAATATATAGTGCAAAAATAGCGGACCAGTACAGAACTTGAGGGACACCGAAGAGAGCCGAAGGAAGGAAAGATGACAAACAGCCAGTGATGTTTTGTTACAGCTGCATTCGATCAGTAGGTAAGAGTGGTCCATTGAGTGCACTTCCCTGACGACGAGAGAGGAGAGACGCGACAGAAGGATACTGTGGTCTATGGTATCGAAGGCATAGGAGGAGAAACAGATACACACCACGCTTCTGATCAATACTGCGCAAAATGTCATTCTGAACACAGAGTAATGCTGTTTCAGTTCCATGGTAATAGGCTGATTGAAAGCATTCATATAGGTTGTTAGAAGCGAGGTGATGAGCAATCCTAGATGATATAACTTGTTCAATTACTTTTGAGATGAAGGTCAAACTTGATACAGGACGGTAGTTCTTTAAAATTTCGGAGTCAAGCGATGGCTTCTTAAGAAGAGGTGTAACAAGAGCAGTCTTGAAACAGGACGGAAAACAGCAGATTCCAATGAAAGATTAGCAATCTGTGTGATAAGTGGAGCAAGCAGGTGAATATGTTTTATGTTTTTTCAACAGCCAGGTAGGAAAAGGGTCAGAATCGCATGACTTTGGCGGTGAAGCACTGATGATGTTATTCATTTCCTCTTCAGATGCAGGAGTGAAAATTTCTAAATACGAAGTTATATTATGTTCACTGTCCGAAGTGGTGGTGGTGGTCAGATTGTCAACGTCAGTTGATTCAGAGTCTAGGTCAGTGCGTATTGTTGCAAATTTAGAAACAAAGAAATTGTTGAATTTTTTTCAGCCAATTGTTCTTTAGACTTGTGAGACGGAAGTTTTGCTTTCCCTTTTTGCAAAAGACTTAAAAAGTTGTTTCTGATCAGAACAGTTAGATATCTTGTCTCTGTAATATGATGCCTTGGCTTCATATAACATGTTATATACCACTTGGCGCTGAGCTATAAAATGTGACGATACACTTCCAATTTAGATTTCCTCCATTTACGTTCAAGTCTTTCCTTAGTTTCTTCGCTTCGTCGATTTCAGGGGAATACCAGGGATTGGATGGTCGTATAGTAATTGTACGAGTCTTCAAAGGTGCATGATTATTCAAAATGTTGCGCAGAGATGTGTTGTATTGGTTAATAATTTCATTGAGATCAGCTGCTGATGAATTAATGTGTCAGAAGGATCTTTCTATGTCCACAAAAAATCCCTCATGGTCAATATCCTTAAGGTTTCTGTAGGAGATTTGTTGTCTCAATGGAGATGGTTTTCTAAGGTTCAACTGACAAAGAATGGAAACATGATCAGTCTTTCAGTGAAAATGTAAGGAATTTCATTGGCTGATGCCCGGGTTCAATTCGCATGATTGAACCCAGGTAGTACGCACTGCGTATTGACGTTATTTTTAGGTTGAAGCGCTCGCGTCATACCGCGTTTTGCTACGTTTGCGCGCGCCTGTCAACGTTGCGTCTCGTTGCGTATGATCGTTGCGTTCAACGGGTTGTTCGATTGTTGTAACTGGGTGGTGGCAGTCCTTTCTTGTTGTATTTAAGCCGTAAAGCATCGCGAAATTGGGTTAAAGATGACCTTAAATAATAAAGCTGTTTAAGAATGAGAATAAAGGTATGATTTTGGGAACCGGTAAAAAAAAAAAAAAAAAAAACGGTACTCTCTTTACGACGAATTGAACCCGGCGACACCATTATTTTTGCGTGGAAGAACTCGCCCTACGGCCTCGTTCTTCCAAGCAAAAATAATGGTATCGCCTTGGGTTCAATTCGTCGTAAAGAGAGTACCGGTTCCCAAAATCATACCTTTATTCTCTAAATTAAAGTCACCAACTATCAAGAGTTTAGTCTTGGAAACAGATGACAGTGTGCTGAGAAAAATCAGAAAATTCCTGGAGAAATACACTAGCTGTGATACGATGTTTCTTGCTGTATGTTGGCCTGTATATAACAATCAGTTTGAAAGAAGAATACGTTCCTGGAAATGTCAAATCACAACATAGGCTTTCAAATGATGTGTATTTGAACTAGGAGCTGGTACTCCTGGTTATTGATTTTTAAGTATCACAGCAACTCCACCACCACGCCTGTTGGGGCGAGGAATATGAAACAATAACCAGATCATAATGGAAAGATGGAAAATAAGATAATTGAATAAAACCACTGAGTACCAATTGAGGATAGCCCGAAAACCCTCCACTGACATTGGGGTCAATATTGGAAACAGCGGCACACAGAAACACTTGTGGGCAAGGGGGGGGGGGGCTCGACCGAACCCATCATAAATAAATCAATGGGGAAAAGACATGACTTTAGTACAGCGAGGAGATATAATATTGCACTATAGAATAAATTGGTACTATAAAATAAATTGGCACTATAAAATAAATTGAATTTGAAAATAATAATAATAAAAAGATACCCTTGTCCTAAAGAAAACTCACATTTAGGTAAAAAGGCTTTGTCCAACCATCAATGCCCGGTCAGCCAAGTGCTTCTTAACAGCCTTTTTGAAATGGCGAATCCGTTTCCTACGATGTTTTATATTTTTATAGTCAGGTAAAAAATCGAACATTGTGTGGCTATTCAAAGCGCTACCTTGCAGTTGACGATTAGAGTTTCCAGCAGAATACGGCATTGTAGTCCAGGCTACAGATGCATTGATAACTAATATCAACCTTTTTTTATTAGATGTATGTTTTTCTACGGTTTCTAGACCAGTTCTTTATGCTGATTCTGAATCCTATGGATGCCAGATGAGAAACCTTGAGCATTTTGTGGAAACGCAAAAAATCAAAATGGCTACCAAAACACGAAGCATTCATTTCTTGTTCACTCAAAAGTTGTAATTTTTCAGCCTGTCTCGTTAAAACATTCATTTGGACCAATTAACATATAATTCTGTAACCACGTAATCAATGAATTCAATATGGCCGTCAATACAATAAAGTGATCTATTTTTGACTGCAGGTTGGTAATTTGGTATCTATCGTGGTGTTTTGGCAGTCAAGAAATTAATTACAGCCATAAGAAATATTTTTAAAAAATGTGATTATGAATTCCTTCATTATAGGATCCAATATGGCTTCCTATACTATAAGATAGTTATAATCGATAGCTGTGTCTAACCTAGTACTGCAATGTTTGTGTATATCCCTGTAAGCCAATCAGATCAATGTACACATCATTAGGTAATCAGAGGAATCGATGCATGTAAGATGCCATCCTAGATGGGCATCCAATATGGCTGGTAATGGCACTTACTAAGCGGCGAAAAATCCGTTCACTAATAGTCTAGAGATTTATGTTTCTTTGTTTTTGGTAGGATTTGGGCATCCATTGGTATCCATATTGGGATATTTGGTGAATAACGACTCAATGATACTTAAGTTAGCCTTACTGGGATTTTTGGAAGTGACAATCTTACTAAAAACCACAAAATAAATATCTTTAGCCTACAGCGCGAATGAATTACTCACCTTTGCCGAATGCCATTTGCAGCCATATTGAACGCATATCTAGGATGCCATTTGCAGATATCAATCAATTTGATTATGTTATGATATTTAAATTGCTCTGAATCAGTTATAGTGATATACACAAACATGCCAGCTCCTGGCTATATGTAGTAATGAATTTTGCCATTTTGGAGCCATCTTGAATGGTTTATTGATTTGATTAATTATCAAATTGTTGAAAGCTATTCATAATGGTGTCAATTAATATATTGATTGCTAAAGCATTGGTATATATACCAAGTTGCCATTCTACGGTCAAAATAGATAAATATCATGTTTATTGGTGGAGTCCATAGGATTAAAATAAGGAATAGTTTTGACTGTCTTAAATGCTTAGTTTCCGATGTAGGGGGCATAGAAGGTCAACGTCCATTGCATTCAATGGGGCTTGATCTTGTTACCCCCCTACTTTCTTAAGCAAGCATTTGAGACACTCAAAACTATACCTTAATTTTAACCTATGAGCTCCACCAATAATTTGCACCATTTTTTATCCAAATCGGAGCAATTTTAAAATTTGACCCCTGTACAACTGAAATTGACCCTTTTTATTGATTTTTGCTGTTTTTAGCCTATAACTCTGAAACTTTAGGCTGTACATATTACAAACTATACCTTTTCTGAATCCTTATGGTTATACACATAACATGGTGTGCTTTTCAAACATTGTTTTGACCCCCTCTCCTTAAGGAACCACTTGCGGCACTTAAGAATCACGTTTCAGGGGTTCCTGTCAGTCTGTCAACATATTTAATCACTCAAACCTTTTGTACTTGAGATGTGTTACAAATGTGTGCTAGCTCCCGGGTTAAGTAGGCTTACTCGCTCATTCAGTCGCAAACGCTCTTTGTGTAAAATACACGGACCATTGAAAACTCCATAAAGTGCAACTTTTGGTTTTGGTTTAGGGGTTTTGAGTCTTTCGGGCTTTGCACGCTTTTTTACAGGCCCGGGGTTAAAGGTGCATTTCGCGATCCTACTACCTCATTTGGTTTATATTTCACTAGATATCCCCGAGAAAAGTTTATTTTCAAAATTTCAGTTCATTGTGACAGCTCGTTTTGATGTACGACAAATGTTTGTATCACACTTCCCCATAGGCCACTGTGTTGAAATTTCTGTCCGTTTACAGGCAGAAAATTCAAAAATTACGAATCTTCAACATTAGATCGAATTTGCAAGTAAGATTAGGCACACGTACTTTACCTACGCCAACGATTCAGATGATATAAAAATCTAAACTTTTCTTAGGTAAGTCAGGGGAGACGAGGCTGTGGATCACGAATTCCTCTTTCAATGAAAGAGCAAGACCTAGACAATGAAATGTATATTCTTGAAAACTTTAAAAACTTATCGGACTTTGGCAAAATACTGATCGAAAAACATGTTAGCTTTACAAGCATGCAAAAATATCGATTTTGACAACTCTTGAGGGCGCACTATTTGCCAAACTGTGTGCCTATATGTCTCTTTATGTAGGCTCTTTTATTCGTTGATGTCATTCTTCTAGCAAATATTTTTGTCTCATACTTTCTTAAGATTTAATGACCGCCTTGTTGTAACGTGATTTCGTGATTTACGGTTTCTCCATAGTACACCCTGGCGACAATGTACTGAAGCGTTCTTCCACACTGTCAGGCGTGAGCCACCCAGTCTTGCTAACAATGGACGAACATCTTCAGCACAAAAACAAGACAACCATAAATGCACCTTGCTACGGCAGCGTTACTTGTGGCTGGCCTCTGAATCTCCTCGTTCCTCGTGGCACCACCTCTGGCATGGATTTCGATCTTTTTGCGATGGTAACTGACTGGACCGAAGACCGTTCAGAGGATTTTGAAGATCGTGACTCTGATGAAGCCGTTTTTAACCAGGGGACTGCCATTTGCGGCACTGGCTCTATTAATCCAGATAAACGCCCTCTGGGATTTCCTTTTGATCGGAAATTTCGAGAAAAATCTCTTTCTGGACTGACGTTGCGATGTGAAAATATGGTCCAGAGTAAAATTACTATTTACCACTGTGACGGAGAATGACCAATTTGGTAAAATGCATGAAAGTAAAAATAACGACCTACGATTATTGATAGCACGATGAGTTAAAAATAAAAAGGTGGAGGGATTTTACTATCTATGAAGATTTCATTATGTTATCTGTAATATTTCTATACTGCTATGTTATTTAGGATCAATATTTCATCTACAAATGTTAATATATTGATTCAAATTTCA
>JAMKCH010021876.1:0-32918 GCA_023653785.1 Ophioderma brevispina | reverse complement strand
CTAAGCATAAATCAGAAAGGGAAGCTATTCCTTATTTCAATCCTTTCTGCTAGGGAACACATTGTTACCCCACATTTAACTGACATACAATCAATTTTAACTTTTGACCCTGTACACACCAAAAATTTACGTTGTCGCCATTTTACAGTTTTTACACCATAACTCAGGACCTATAAGCCATAGATAGGTAAAGTACCTTTTTGGAATCTTGTGACAGGACAAACCACCATGGTGTGCTTTTAAACACATTTAGAACATTAATTTTTGACACCGGTATAACCTTGAAACCCAAGATGGGGCCATTAAGGGGAGTTCAAAGTGTTCCATCAATTTATGGAATCAATGCCTAAAGGACTTGTGTGCAAAAATCACAATTTTATCCGGAAGCGCACACTCTTACTCTACAGTCCCCTGCTAAAGACGCTAATATGAAGGCCTGTACCAATAATCACTCCCCTTACAAATTCCACATCAGATGAACTAAGGACTACAGGATCATATTCGTTAAGGTCAAACTTTTGTTCAGTGAATACTTTGATTCTCAAGCAGAGTTAGGCAAATTAAGACCGTGCGTTCATCTTCAAAAACTTTGTTGGTCTCTCATACTTGAAAGCAAATTTTAAGGGGGTGGCCAAGAAATCCCAAATGTAGAAAGTCACCATGGTTTAACAAGAAAGCAAACTCTTGATGAAAAAATTCTGACTTTTTGATCTAGGAATATTTTCTATGTCCAAAAAACAGGTTGAGATGAAGAATCTAACTCAGGGGTAATTATTAAATATTTATATTAGGATTATTTTTGAATAACGGACAAGGACAAAGTCATCTATGGGACCAAGGGAAACACCGTGCCGACCCACATCAAAAGGGACCATATTGGTTTGTGGGGAAGTTGTCTCTATTGCAGTAATATAATTGAGTACATTTGGGTGATGGCTATATTGAATGAAGCTGGGTCAGCATTGTCTGCAATTTGTCACCAAAGTTAGTGTCACTTATCATCATACCCATAACTAGGTCACTAATATTTAGGTCCTTGGGTTTTAAGGGTCAGACTGTTAATTCACTGTTATAAACAACATCATTGATTGGGACATGCCTTCTAGCATCAAAGTGAATAGATAAGTAAAAAAGGCCTCATACAACAGAAATGAGACAAACTCCCTTCTTGCCGCTGGTACATCTGATCCAAGGGTTATATTTTCTAGTTTTACTACATTTTTGCCTAATAGATAACAAAACAACACAATAAGGACCATTCATGTTTGAATAATTATACAGGAAGTTACTTGAACCACATAGGTCAGGGGACAGAATTAGCACGAACACTTGCGCGTATGTCAGGTTGCCAATCAGCGCGGCGCGGACTGTTATTGGTTTTGATTGGTAATGCATGGGCGGGGCATGTGCGAAAAATATGTTTAACAAGGTCAAAAAAACATGCCCAATTTTAGTCGGGTTTTCGACGCACGGACACAAAAAGTCACGCAAGTAAACTTTTGTTTCAATCAGTTTTAAATGTTCAGATTATTCCACAGCCGACATATGTTCTGCACCTTCAAATGACGTCAGATGCACAATTGGTCACCTGATCCTGTCCCTGCCCTATTATGTCGCCTGCTTTACAATCCCCTTTCTTCACTCTCTGCACAATTGACCTCCAATGACCCTTGACATGAGTGGTAAACCTTTATAACCCTACCTAATGCCAGGTCTCATGCTACACTTATGACCTAAGTGTGGTAGCAATAAAAGCAATTTGAAAAGGCTAACCAAAACTTAAAACATACACAATAGCCAGACAGGACATACAGAATTGGATTGGTATGCGCCTTCTGCAATACTTGCAGGCAACCAAAAAAATATGCGAAATTGGAACATGTATTTTGAGATCCAAAACAACTTTTGACAACATTTTTTAATTGAGGAAACAAGTCAGCTGCTGCGAGGCAACTCATGCCATGCCATTATACAATACAACATACATGTCAGTGGTTTGTAGTTTGGGGTAAACATACCACCCTGAGGAAGATCATAGAGTAATCTGCCTCAAACTTTTACTGCTCTAAGATCAGGCATGTTGATTCTCCATTTGTATAAACCAAATTGTAGCATAGCAATTAGAAGGTGTAAAGTCACTTGTTTCAAATAGTTTTAGGCAAAATGTTAACTTTAAGGAAACAAGTTGCATTGCTTTACGCTTCAAGTTAATTTCATCACACCATTACACAATAGAACTCACAAAGTCAAAGCATTTTTCGTTTTTCGGCGAAGCTTAACACCTTGACCTTGGCTCAGATCTACGGCATTTTAACTAGGTGTTTGTCAAACCCAGTTACTTCCACATCTCGGCTTCTCTTAATAGGATCAAATCACAGAATCTGGTGAAGCAGAAACTGGGATTGGAAAACGATCAAGGACGCGTTTATTACACCTTTTCAGGGTTATGGTACTGGAATTTACTGGAATTTCTCTTTTTCTCTTACCTAAATATGGACTATCAATAAGAAACATAGTAGAAGGATGTAATGCCAGATATCATTAAAAATAAGAAAATATTTTCAAATATGCTCCTGGAGTGTATTTGACAATATTTTTCAAAAAATCCTTTACCTAGATTTGATTTCAGGATTGTGGGCTTGTAATTTGGCATAGCAAATTCCATGTGTCCAAACATGGTTTCCATGGTTTATGTACCACTGCTATGGTTTAACCCTCCCCAAGGTTTACCACCTTTCTAGAAATAACCACGGGGCTAGCAGACCTTTGTAACACATCTTGGGAAAACAAAAGGGTTTTGAGTGATTAAATCTGTAGAACAGCCTGATAGGGCCCCTGGAATGTGCTTCTTATAAGTGTTTTCAACTAGTGCCTTAAAAAAAAGGAGGGGGTCCTAAGATAAAGATTACACAGAGTCAAATGTTTAAATTGAGCCAATCATGTTCAAAGTATACCATGTTTATTCATCTTGCCATAGGATTCCACAAGGGTGGTAGAGTTGGGGGTTTCCGTAAAATCAAGTGGGCATAAACCAGGGGGCAGCTGCCCCCCTTGCTACGCGAATATTGCCCCCCCACAATTAGTGATTTCTGTAACAACGGCCTATAAAACTATACTAACCAATTTTAAATAAAAAGTCCCCCCCCCCCCCCACAGAAGAAAAGTTTATATGTGCCCCCCCCCCGCCCTTTTCCCCTTCTCCCCCCCTTACCAAAGCTGGTTATGCCACCTGTGTACCTGACCCCTTGGACACATTTTTTTCTGACAAAATTATGAATTTGGAACCTTAACGAAATAAAATGTGGCTTTAGGTTCAGTGAAATGGTTGCTGAATTCATAAGTGTGTCAGAAAGTGTGTCCCGATGGGCAGGTCAATTAGTTCAATAAAATATCATACCAGAAACCTCACTTGGGGACCCTACTGGTCAGGAATGTTTTCCTGTAGAGTTTTGGAGAAAGCATCCCTCAAAACATGGTTTGACTGTTCCATATTATGCTTAAACATAGGAATGGCAATGCTATTTTCAGGACTTCTGTAGAATACAAATGCTCCCCTCTCCTACACATTCTAGGATTCTTCAGATATTGCAACATCTTTTTTCACACTGACCTACAGAAGTAAGTTCCATGACCTTACAATAGTCTTTTCAATTAATTCTCAATCGCTTTGCAGAGTAAACCAAGTCAATCCCCCTTCATTCAATCCACAGTATGCTATTCCGACAACGGCCCTGTCCTACCGGTAATCTACCTAGACAGTATAATTTACCAATCTGTTGTTTTAGTGACCGTTTTGATAAATTGTTAAGAGCCTGTAAATTGCCCACCTTTTTGCATCTTCCAGAATCTTCTACACACATGTAGTCTCCTAACGTAAGATATCAATTTAGCTTTAGTATGTCTGTATGTAGTCCACATTTTAAAGACACGCGTTGCAGACTCATGTGAACAGTGGAATAGGAAAATTAAAACCACCACTCACTATAGGCAATGACGTATCAAACTCCTATGCATAGTTCAATTACCGTTCATTCACCAGTGTATTTAGAACATACACCCCCTGGTATTTGGGTATGATTTTTTGATGCACAGAACACACAAGGTCAGTCATGTCAATGTATGTACAAAGTACATCCACTGAACTGTATCCTTGGTGGATGAGCATATTGTAACTCTCATAGTGACTGGTCACTACTAAGTCCAAAATAAATTGTCTCAACATACAATTTGGCCAAAGAGCCGTGTGCTCTGTTTTATTATACCCTTTTTGGGGGGGGGATTAGCAAAGTGATATGCCAAAATTCTTTTTCCATTGTGCCCCCCTTTTCTTTGCTGCTTTTGCGGCCACCTTTTAGTTTTTTTCCCCCAAAATTAAAAAAACACACACACAACAAATTGACACTACTGAATTGGTCGTGCAATACCTAAACATTCAATTCGCCAATTCCAGCAAACGTAACATTTTTCATGCAAGAATTAAGGGATTTTTTAATGAATTGCCCAATTAAAAAAATCATCTTAGAATGTGACTATGTTCTCCAACATAAAACCAATAATACTATGTCAACACGACTTTTTCACATATTCTGTGACGTCAAAAATTTTAACTTGTTTTCAACACAACTTCGAGATTTAAGACCAATGCTTCCATAATATCAAAGGCACAAAAAATAATCATGTTAACTACAATCTTATAGAGGAACCCTTTAATCTACAGACACATTTCTAAACCTTCACCAAAAGGCAACATATTGTTTTACCTAACTCATATTAAATGTAATTCACTATGGGATGGTTTATTGATTTCACAAACAATTGCATCATAGAGTACAACGAAATACGCAGCCCGTTTAGTACACTTCAACAAGGCACCTCACTTTTGCACCGTGAAAGCAATTATTCCCACATCGCTGATTCAGACTCGTACCACGCAGGTTTTGCACCTTCATCAACACCAAGGGTTGTAAAATTGTGCAATATTTGGTTAATTGCTGATAAATGCTTAAAATTATAGCATGGGAATTTTGTCTAATACCTTAGCTATAATCTCCCGGAGTCAAATCTAAATTGACTCGGCTGTAACACACGTTTTGCATTACCCACATTTTCAAAATGGTTGAGTCCAATAAGAACACTTTCCCCGACAAAAAGGTTGAAACCAACACAATTACAAGTTCCATATTGACAGTCACCCTTAAAAAAGGGTCCCCCCAGTATAGGTGTCCGGTATGATATGTCCTCGCATTTATTCAATTTTGGACAACCCAACTTCACTATACCTACATTATAAAGGGTGGGGAACTTTTAGAAATAGTAGTGCATATAGGGGTTGTGTGTGGTGCCAGTAAAGCTCTCTTTCCTTTCCCTCATCATTTTTAGCCTTGGTGAATTGAACACAAAAGCTAGGGTGACGATTTGTTGAAAGTTGCGCCAACGAAACTGAACTGATATGGATGTAATGAGAATATTCAACTTTGATATTTCAACATGTTGATAAATTTCACTGTGAATGGAAGGTGGCCTACTGTACTGCTCCAAGCTGATTTTACACTTCCTATCAAGATTTTTGTTCGAGTCAGTCACTTTCCTCAATTTCCCCACCAACATCTCGCCTCTTTTTACACATCTCTGATTGGCTCCCTGCATGATATTTCATTACGTAACCAATCAAAAATAGACCTATATTAATATGGCAACCTTCAAACTTTTCTAACCATGCTCTCTGATTGGTTCTTCAGAGTGGTAAATCATGTAATTAGTCAATCAAATTGGCCTTTAGTGCCCAGGGTTTTAGAATGAACTTAGTTCTGCATATTACAGTGAGAATGAATAATCTCACAAAACATTGTGGCCATATAACAAAGTGTACGGGGTTTTTTTCAGTATTCTTTACCACTGGGTTTTTACCATCCTGTAAAATATCACATTTTTTTATAAGTCCAACTTTATCCAGTCATTACCTTGGGCGCACTTGCATTGTGTTGTCTGTATATGGATTATTTTCTGCCACAACTCAAGGCAACTCACTATAAATCCAGTTACAATTTAACTTAATTGCAGTACTGCAAAGCAGTATGTTGGGCAGAGACTGCAGTTTGGACAACGCAACTGGCTGCAACACAGAAGCAGTGAAGTTAAAGCAACACTACCTTCATATCACAAACCAACCCAGGGGTTCTCAAGAGGCGGCCCGCGGGCCAAATCCGGCCGACCAACATTGATTTTTTGGCCCTCGACTTGCTCTAAAATATAAAGGAAACATAAGAATTTCAGTGTATGGGTCCTCAAGTAGGAAACTTTCAAATGTGTTCGGCATTCTATGGCCCTTCAACTAATATAATTGAGGACCCCTGCATTAACATTACCCACCCATAACCCATTACCCTAACCCTAGACCATTATTTAGAGAATAAAGGTATGATTTTGGGAACCGGTACTCTCTTTACGACGAATTGAACCCAAAGGCGATACCATTATTTTAAGTGGAAGAACGAGGCCGGAGGCGAGTTCTTCCAGTTCTTCCACGCAAAAATAATGGTGTCGCTGGGTTCAATTCGCGTAAAGAGTACGTTTCCCAAAAAATCATACCTTTTCTCATTCTTAACAGCTTATTCATTTAAGTCATCTTTTAACCATTTTAGCGATTGCTTTACGGTTAAATACAACAAGAAACGAACATGCACACCCAGGACAACAATCGAAAACCCGTTGAACGCAACGATCATACGCAACGAGAACGCAACGATGGCAGGCGCGCGCGAACGTAGCAAAACGCAGGATAACACGAGCGCTTCAACCTAAAAAATAACATCAAATACGCAGCATAACTACTGGGTTCAATTAAACGAATTAAACCCGGGCATCAGCCAATGAAATTGCTTACATTTTCACAGCTATTTAAGAATTTAAGAAACTCTAGAGCATTACCCTAACCTCAGACCATTATCATAAGCCATGAACATTATTCCAATCCTAACACTAGAACCATTATTCTAACCCTAATCCTAGATCATTATTCTAACCCTAATCCTAGATTAGTAACAATACCCTAATCCTAGCCCATTCCCAGGCAAAATGTCAACCATATAAGCATGGTTCACCATGGTCAACCACGGTAGAACTGTGCTTGACCATGGCCAACCGTGCTTTGACCATGGGCAACCATGCTTTGACCATGGTCAACCATGCTTTGAACCTGGTCAACCAGGTTTGACCCTTGGTCAACCATGGCTTTACCATGGATCAATTGAGCAATGCTTTGACCATTATTAACCAATAGGTTTCAACCATGGTCACCCATTGGCTGATTGGACTGTGGTGCCATTTCTCAAACCTATGGTTGACCATGGTCAAGCACAGTCCTACCATGGTTGACCTTAGTCATCCACGCTAGCATGGTTGACATTTCGACTGGGTTATGTCCACTGTAATTCTTGTACCATTCCTTCGAACCATTTCCTAACCCTAACCCTAGGCCATTAACCTAACCCTAGAGCATTACCCTAACCCTAGACCATTATTCTAACCCTAGACCATTATCTTAACCCTAGACCATAACCCTAACTCTAATCCTGGATCATTACATTAGCTCTAACCGTAACTCTAATCCTAAACCCTAACATCATACTATCTGCCAATTATGGACTTTTGATTTTTCAACCAATGAAGCAACATTGTAAGAATGGTGGTAGGACTGAAGAGAGCTACACTTTATACTTGAAGCTGCACAATACCGTTATTAAGTTTAAAAATATGATGCATTAGTCAATTAGAAACCTTTTAAAAGCCGGTAGTGCTCAGGGGGTTTGAGCATGCCGATAGATCGGAAACACACATCTTATTTCGCACTTTGCCACTGTTGTCAATTTCAAACATAATTTGTTAAAACTACTATGGGATTTGTCTGAAATTTACACACTGGTGTCTTGATAACTTCTCACAAACTCCCGCTTGTACTTATTGAACCCATACTGGGCCCCCCATACCCAAGCAGACATTCCCCATTGCTGCCCGGATATTTTTCGCAGCCCCCTTCTCATGAAACCAGAGGGTAGGCTACAAGATTTGAGTGGAGCAGTTTTCATTAGAAACATTCATTAGAACCTCTCCCGCTCTTGCAGACTCCACGTCATTTTTTGACAGATGCTATTTTATATATGCAAAAGAATGTTTTCATTTCAATTTGGCAATATTTGCCTTGGTTCCATTTAAAAAATGTCTCCAGGTACGACTACAGTATCAAAACCGTTTCATTACTGTAAAATATACTCTCCACATTTTCATGCTAACAACTGAAATTTCTTATATATTGTGAGTTCGCACTTTGTCAAATGGCAGTGTTTTAGTTGCCTTTTGAGATGATTAGTATAGAATTGTTAACACGGTGCATCTACCACAAAGGGGGTTTTACACGTAATCTTTTGAGGAAACGTCTTTTGTTGGAGGGAGTCTGTTTTATTTCCTCTATTCGCTTTTCATTTCTTCATGGGGTTATCCTTAAGTTGTGTTGTCGGGAACGGTGGAACGTGAGCAACCGACAAGAGTATTATCCTGGAACACAATGATGGCTTGATTCTACTTCATTAGTTTTGCATTTGTAAAATTGGGGACGCTCTTCACCCCTTTTTATTATCCTTAAAGGTCTTCGCCCTAAAGAGAAATCTTGCTGCTCATTTCATAGGCATCTAGAGCATATTCAACCATCCTCATCCATGCAATAGATTCTCCACAAACATGCAAAGAGAATTCGCAAATTGCAATTTACACTATCATGATCAGGCCTAGGAATTCGGCACCTATATGAAAAAATTTGCAAATTAAATACTTAATTAGAATATTTTACAACCCAAAATCTAATCAGGTTGAGAACTCATCACCCTGCTTCTTTCCACCAATTACATCATCGTCGCCCTTACCGAACTCCAGATAAATTGGTACACAATGTTTGACATTTTCTGTGCAATATTGACCTTTTTACTCATAATAATAAATAATTTTTTTTCCCCTCCCCCTGACAGACCCAGGGTAGGACCCTGTGGGAATGAACTTACATGGTGATAAACGGTGGGTATCCACTCCTACAATTATACAAAGTTTGGCTACTCTACACATCCAGAAAAAAAAGATTGCCCAAATGTTCCAGGTTACCTTTTTCACGGACATACGGACCGGAATACGGACGGACACGGACGAGCCCATTTTAAATAGTCCCTCCCGAACTTCGTTCGGCGGGGACAAAATTTTTGTTCCATGTTAACCTGTATGCCCTTCTTGAACAGTAAAATTCAATGGATACTGCCACCATTCCAAATTTTGTTTTGGCCTTAGTGATAGTTGACTACTAGTAACTCCATTACATACAAATACACTGTGCTTCATTTGACAAGTACAAACTGTTACTTGTCCTGCAATAACACTAATATATGTGGGGTAAGAAATTACTCTTATGTTATCATGCAGTGTGAATAAATCTCTACTAACATCTACTAACAGTGCAATGAAGCCCAATAGAGGTTTTTTAACTGTGAACTTAATGGACTATTATTATTAGACCGACAAACATGACAAAATTGGTTACCATTATCTATTTATTACTCTTAGCGACTGCCTTTCCCAACGATCTTCATCTAATGGCCGAATTGGCAAATGGCAACGATTGTGCGATTGGTACAGGATACAAAAATATTTTCAACTGTGCATTTGAAGTCAAACACAAATTGTGATCTACAGATTACTGTGTCTTTACCGATTAATGTTAACCCTTGTTTCTCTGTCTTTCTTACGTCCACAACTTCATTAAGATTCTCAGCTTCCCCCCTCCAATTCCTTTAAAGCCTAAGAGTGAACCTAACTCCCATCCCTCATTTTCTGGTCACATAAACACTTAAAGGGGGATGAACCGATTTAAGTCCAAATGTCATTTGATATAAGCGGGGCCTTCACTTGAAAACCCATCTGTGAAGTTTCGCACCGATATTTCCACCCCACGTTTGAAGTCAGAGCTACAATGTATAGTTAGTAATACCCATAGAAGTACCATGTAAAATTAATATTGGTCGAACACGAACCAAATGGGCATAGTTTTTCGCTCATACATCCACCAACATCCTTTAGCCCTATATTTCACAGGGTAATGAGAAAAATAGCAAGCTTTCGTCTGATACCAACTTTTGACCACTCCAGTAAAAATCTAGATCCCTGTGGACGATTAACGATCAGACCCATGGCACCTTTAAAAGACCAGTACAAATGTATGTTATGATACTATTGCATACTGACTCTATTTCATGTTGTTAAAGGTAAGATAGACCATTGTCATCAGGGGTGTCCATTTTCCACCTTAATTGTTTCCCTCCCTATCGGATATACACAATTGCAGAGTTATCTACCTGCTGAGCATCGGTGATTGACAGATCACTGACGATAAAGTGAATGGGTGACTTGTAGGTGAGTCTGAGTTTCGAGTGGAAATCAAATTGTCCAAATCTTGTTCAAGTTTTGCTCCCCAGAAGTAAAAAATTCACTACATTTTGGGTACAATTGGGTACAATCGTAAATTGGGTATATTTTTAAGTACCAATGTGTGTTGTCAAGTGCATTTCTAGAACTTGCATCTAATAATACCTGCAGAAAAAATAGTTCCTGTGTAAATCACTTTTTTTTTAAACATTTTTTTAATCAGATTTGTGATACTGATTTATATTTAAAACATATTTTACAAGAATTTTTCCCATCCTAACCAAATATCAAAAGTGATTTAAATAGTAATTGTCAATTTCTTTATCAACTCACGGCGATTTTGCTTAAAATTCTTATTTTCCAAATGCCTGAAATTATGGGTCCTGTAATTCACAAAATTTTGTCCATTTTTTACAGTTATCATATGATACCCAAGTGCATAATCAATGGCAAATATTCAAAACTTCCTGCAAAGTGATTTAATTATGATCAAAATGCTATGCAAATGAAGGGTGCATTCCCAACCCCCAAATCCACAGAAGTCCACTAACTGATTGGCAAAATTTCACCAAAGTCCGCTTTTCATTAGCAAATTCCACAGAAGTCTGCTATTGGATTGGTCAAATTGAAAGTTTGTTTTCTGATTGGCCTAATTCCAGAGAAGTCCACTTTTTTGCATAATTCCTCGGAAGTCTGCTTTTTGGATTTTCCAAATTCTACAGAAATCTGCTTTTTGATTGGCAAAAGTCCACAGATGTCTGCATTTTGTTTGGACAAATAGAGAAAAATCAAATTAATTTTTCAGGAGATGTGTACTTTCCCTTTTAAGCAAATATAGTCGAGGCTGTCACATTGTGTGCATCAGGCTACAACTATGTTACATGTTTCAAGAACACTTTTTATGGACATATCCCTTTTATATATTTCAAGAACCTACCCTAAGTTTCAATATATGATGCAGGTAAACCTGAAGAACGAGCCTTCAGATACACTTCAGTTTGTGTCAATTTCCATGTCCTCATAGAAAGGCATGCAGAATTTCCCTGAGTAAATTACCGTTTGGAATCCCAAATCCAGCGATTGTGGTCCGGCCCCCTGGTTTTAAGTCGTATTTTACCAAATTTAATTCACTTTCCAAAATATCGGATTCCAGCTAATAATTTTAAAATATCAGCACACAGCAACAACAATTTATCATAGTTTATTGTTTTTTGAAACAATACATAAAAAAAATAAATTTGCGATAAAACACAATATCAACATAATGGAAATTATCATAAATTACTTGTTGAATATCGGACAGCAATTAAGATTACAAACCAACCAAAAATGGCAATCCCTGTTCGGTACCCTACCCCGTCGAGTAATAACTCCCATAGAGTTATAGTAAGAAACGCAAAGGGATCAAAAGGACGGTCGGGTCATTTTTTAACCTGCAGACTATAGATTCACAATAGCTTTCATACTGTATAAGCGTTTGTCTATAGAGCTTCGCGTCTCGTCGCTTATTACACACCGATTTTAAGAAGGTGAACTTTGAGGTGAAACGCTCACAACCATCAGGTGGTGTTGAAAACTTATAAATTTACATTTTGTAAACAAAAAATGCCTGAGAGATAGAAAATTTCATTTTTTAAAAATATGTAAGTGATCCCAAATTGATATTTTTGTTTTATAAACTAATAATTTGATAGTCAAATATGATTTGCAACTGCCTTGACTTGCCATTTGCCGATTTGAGCCAATTGTGGGGGAAATCCTCTTCCAAAAAAAAAAGTGCATTTAGGTTTATGGACTACCTGCTGGAAATAAACTTGGCCTTTTCAAAAAAAAGAAAACCCATGCAACAGTACCAATCACCCCAATCTCTGAATAACCCACTTAACCCAGAAAATCCAGGATAATAAACCTGGCTTTCAGGATTGGTGGTATGTTGGCCTTGGATTGCAAAATTTTTAAACTTTTAGTTTCCACTTTTTCAATATTCCCTATAAATCCTCATTAAGGTAGCCGCCTCCGGTATATTTTCCGGCCAATTAAACATGTATTGTTTGCAGTGTTTGTCTAACACTTTGCACCCAGTGGATATGTTGATTCTCCCGAGTATATGAAAATTTTCGCCAAACTAAATCGCCACAAATTTGGAAAAAAATATGTGTTGTCGAGCTTACCACATCAAAAGTGTTATATGACCATATAACAAGGGGTACAACTGTCAAAATTTGCACCTTTTCTCCAAGAATTTGGGAGAATTTTTAAATATTGATGCACTATTACAACAAAATGGATCTGAACAGGGTCATTCTTTGACCTGCAAGCTGAAACACTTGGACCCATGTTTGGTCCAACAACCCCCATACATCACACAACCCCAGTCAACAGACCATACAGGGGATATGCCACACACACAAGTCTCAATTTCACCTCTTAGATGCAAGATTCACCCATTTTTGAATCAACTTTTGGGACATTTTTTTAATGTTGTGAAACCCAATTTATAAAATAGCATGTATTGCAAACAGTCAGTTTATGAAAATTGTGGTTCAAATGGGTAAAAATTCTGTGAAAATGTTGGTGAAATTAATCACCAATTTATAGTCTGGACAACACCTTTGCATCTGTAAAGATGGGTTTGATCTTTTCCTTTTAAATTGGTTATAAATTGAGTCAAAATTGTTAAATTCTCAGATTGCCAGTCAAGACCACTTTTCCAGATTCTCAGAAATGCATATCATAATTGGCAACTTTTGTGTAGCAATTGGGGATGTACAAAAACGATGACCTTTAGTCTATTTGCTCACACTGACTCTAGATTAAATTTACAAGCAGATAACAGTATTATGTTTTAAATAAAGAACACTTCTAACCAAAAAATCATTGTTACTGTATGTATTCATATTCAATGTCTCCATGAAGTCTGATATTCTAGTGATGGTCATGAGTTATCATGTCACAGATACAAAGTGCACTGTACTCTACTACAGTCATGTTAAGTTGCTGCAACATGAAACTGATCTAAATTGGTTTGCTCAAGGGGTTATTATACTTTATCAGTTGGTAATAGTCAGATTGGACTTGTCCATCATCCTTTTAACTGCTCACCTTTGGCCGCCTCTGTCCTTACGGGTAGTGGGTTCTGTCGGATAACCAGATCGACCAGCCCCTTCCATCGTGCACGGTCTTGGGTGTCATCTCTCTTCAGTCCACACCATCTCATGTCAGCTTCAAGGGTGTCGTTCCAGTGGTGTTTCGGTCTTCCTCTCTTCCTCTGTCCACCAACTTTCATCTCAAATGTCTTCCTGATGTCCTCCTGTTCTCCTCTACGACATACATGACCATACCAACCCAGCCTTTTCTTTCTCATTAGGTCCTGGATTGCTATCACATCTGCTTTCTCTCTTATGTCTTCATTTGTTTGGTGTTCTTCCAGGCTGATGCCAAGGCAGTACCTCAGCATTCGCATCTCACAGGAGCTGATCTTATTCTCCTGCTGTTTAGTAAGGGGTCATGTTTCATTTCCATACAGTAGGGCTGGTCTGATTACAGTTTTGTAGATAAGAATCTTAAGTTAAGGTGGAACTTTCTTGTCACATAGAACACCTGTTAACTCCCTCCATCTGTTCCAAGCCTTACTTATCCTTATTTCAACTTCCTTTCCACATCCTCCGTCTTGATGGATTGTGGTGCCCAGGTACTTGAAAGATGTAGTTTGTGGTAGGCTAACATACTCTATGCTGTTGTACTTCTTGAGCATGATGTTGTCATTTTGCATGGGTGGTGGTAGATGTTCTGTTTTTGTCCTACTTAGTTTCAGGCCAACTCCCTCCAAACTCTCTCTCCAGGTCTCTAACCTTACTTCTAGCTGCTCCTTACTCTCATCACAGATTGCTAAGTCATCTGCAAACAGCATCGCCCATGGAGTATCTTCATTAATGTCCTTCGTGATGATGTCCAATATCAGAATAAAGAGAAGTGGGCTTAGCGCTGATCTCTGCTGTAGACCAACTTCATCCGTCACACCGGCCTCGGTAACGAATTGTGTTGTGCAGTCTCTATACATGTCCTTAATGATCTCAACATAGGCTTCAGGAACCCCTGCTCTTCTTAATGAGTACCAGATGAGGTCCCTAGGAACAGTGTCATATGCCTTCTCCAGGTCCACAAACACCATATGCAACTCCTTGTATTCCCTACATTTCTCCTGCAGCATTCTAAGGCAGAACATTGGCTCCATGGTAGACTTGCCCTTCTGGAAGCCATATTGGTTGCCACTAATCTTCACCAGCTGACGGATCATAGCTTCAATAACCCTTTCCCACAGCTTTAGTGAATGACAGAGAAGCTTAATTCCATGGTAGTTTCCACAGCTAAGGGGATCACCTTTCTGCTTGAAAATTGGAATTATTTTGCTCCTCCTCCATTCCAGTGGTAAACCATTTCTCTGGATCTCCCTTGGGCAAATTGTCATCCTTTTAACTAACAAGGCCAAAACTCACTATTTAAAACTCACTGAACTGAGGCTAGAAAATGTACTAAGTCCAAAAAGGTGCAATGATGTCATCGTACAAACACACATATGGGCACAAAATCCCTGGCAGGGCCAGTGACACCCTCGTGGCTTGCCATCCCTGGTCATGGGACTGGGACGCCGGTGGCCCCTGGTTCAAATCCCACCTAAGATGTCCAGTCTTCTTTACCTTCTATCCCTTTACCCCTTCCTTCCAGGAGAAAAGATAATGGTGTTAGGGTTATAATACCCTTTCTCATAACCTAAACAGAGCCTAAACTTGCTAAAATTCAATGAGCTTAGGTTAGAAACTGCACTAAGTCATTAAAGATCATTCTTGTCAATAGGGTTTCTAACTTAAACAAATGAAACCAATTCAGTTTCTGGAATACACCAAACATCACCACGTAGAGGCATTTTCATATTTTTACATTTTGATTTTTTTTTCAAAAAACACTTCTGATTGTTTTGTCATCAACTTCTTCAAAGACTCAAGTTGTCAGTGATGTGACCTCCATACTGGAATGTTAATTCTTTGTTAATTTTTTTACCAGACAGAGACAATTGCATATTTAATTTTACCAAACACTGCCAGAAAATTCAAGATAGACCTTCCATTCAAGTCTTCTGGGGGTGTCTTCTAGGCGATCATTGCACACCACACATTTTCTATTAATTTGTATTTTATTCTATTGTTGAATTGACATGACACTCACATGATGAAACATACAAGTTTACACAATCATGTACTCTCCTAGCTATGAAGAGATATAGCTGTGGTCTTTATAGTACTCAGTACTTTCCTCAAGTAACAGAAATTAGTTTTATGATTGAACTACCATCACCGATTGAATGTCAAAGTTTTGTGACAATGCCTTCCTAACTTCCACAAAAGGTAATCTAATTCCATTAATACTCACCAACACATTAAATTTTGAGTTCCCCACAGCTAGCACTTAATAAGACTATAATTTCATAAAGCCTAACACAGAAAGCTAAATTGTCCATGCACATAAATCCATTACTCTAACCATCATGATTATGAAATTAAAGCTTTACATTAGTTTGGAAAGGGTTACTTATAATTGTGGATTTATTCTTTCATAACATAGAAAGCGTTAGTACACACACTAGAAAATAGATAAAGACATCTTGCTCGATAAGTTGCAATTACATAACCATTTTTTTAATTTTTAAACACCTTGCCAAGTTGTATGCGCAGCGTGCTTAGCATGCTTTATATAGATGTGAACTGTGTATGACAGTGTGTACACAACACCGTTCCGGGATGATCAACACTGTACCGATCCCTTGATAGCTGTTCCAATCTCGTCATGCTAAGGGTTGTGAATGGGCTAACCTCATGATGTAGTGCTCATTCACAAGGAAATCAAACAAAATTTAAGAATACTGATTGGGAAAAAATAATATAAATACCCCTACACCAAGGTCTACCTCCTTCTTACAGTATCTCTGATTGGCTTCATACATGATAAAGCACATATACTGCCGAGTAACCAATCAAAATAGCCTTCTGTATTCTGGTACAAATTTTCAAGCTGTTCTTACATGTCTCCATTGGCTAAATACATCACGCACAGCCAAGTTATAACCAATAAAATTGGCCAGTAGACGTCAGGATTAAAGTTATTTTTTCCATGTTCTTTTCCTATCTTGGGGAAATAAGATTGACTTTTTGTGCTGGTAATGACAGAAACTTATTAAACTGTTCTTGACTTTTTTTGAAAACACAGGAGCACAAATTCTTGTCATTTTATCAACAACTGGTCCAATTTAATGACTGCTACCAGTATTAAAATATGAAATAGCCAGTTTAATTAAACCCAGCGATGCAATCATTTCCATCTGTGTATAAGTTATGTTGTATCTGGACCCAATGAGGTGGGATGGGGACGCCACAAGGATCAGTTGTGGGTCCTGAGTTAGTTAACCAAACTTTTAATTGGTTTTGTCCCTGCTAATGGGGGTGGCGGATTCACCTCACACCTCACAAGAATGGCTGTGTGATGATTTTTACTGGAGAAAGAATATTGACCGCATGCCCTTCTCTTGATGTCAGTATTAATGTCTCCTTATAATCCCAATGGTGATTGAATCAGCATTGCAAGATCTGCAACTCTGCAACTATGTTAGCTCATTCCCAGTACTAGCTGCTCCAAGATCTGGATGGACTGCCATTAACTTTTCAGAGATTGGTCATTTGCACAATTCATATCACCACAACCATTTTTGTTTTTTAGCCTGGTTTTTCAATTTAAGAGTCTTTATTATTTTGCCTTCTTTTGTGATCTTGCATTCTTAATTTCATTGTTTTAATAATCCACATAGATTGCTTGTTATTTTTTCTTCTTTAGTTGTTCTAAGTGTCCTTTGCCTTTGTACAACCACTATAAGACTTCCCATATCCTCCATTATGGAACCCTTTCTTCCACAAAGATGCTAAAGAACTAAAATGGTTTTCTTGCAGTATAATGAACCATTTGTAATTCCCTTTTAGACTGTTTTATCAATATCATAAATGACTGTTTTTGAGGAACCTGAATTTATATTGGCTTGTAAAAAAAAGAATTGTTCGAAACTATGTATAATAGAGATCTTTAAAGAACTTAAAGTTCCTTATTAACCACAACTAGTTCTAAAATGCCTTTATGGTTTGAGAACAAAAAGAGTTATATGTGGGGTTCTATTTAGAGGACTAAGCTAAACTGTTTGTGGTTCTAAGTCAACCTTTATTTTGAGAGTGAACTATACTAAAATAAAGTATGAAAACACAAAATAAACCTTATAACGATTCTGACTTGCTTTGGGTGATATGTGAAATTCCTCGTTACTAAAGTTTTCCACTTGAAGTTCTGTTTTAGAAAATCACACTCATGTTTTAAGATTTAATATGTATATTTTAACCCTTGTATGTTATAGATATTACCTTTGACTCATCCTATGGATCTAATTGCTCAAAGATGGTTCAAGCTCATCGTGCGATGACACAAGGCATAGGAGTTGAATTCATTATCACTGAAACTGTTCCCAAGAAACTTTATACCGTGTATGATTGTGATGTCCTTTCAGGTTACAATTCCACTGTAATGCTTTTCTACCATTTAACATTTTAAAAACTTTTCTATTAAATATTTGTTTGTATGTGCATGTTTTTATTTTGTTTGATAGACTTCACATTACTTGTGTTTGTGGGAGAGTGTGCATGGGCCCACATGTGTGGCATGCATCTTTGGACACACATAAAATTTGATTGGTCCTTAGGGACAACCAGGAAATTTATGTCTTGCAATTGACAGCCTCAACTTAACTAAGTGCAACCTTGATGCATACATGAAAAAAAATATGCATAGTATAACATGGTATATAAAAAAACCCCTGTGGAACTGGGCAAGGTTTTAATTTGAGCAAGAGACCAAAATAGGTGAAGTGGTGAATTTTTGTCAACATTGAGCTTTTTTTTCACATTTTTTGACTCAAATGTTAAAAAACTGTGAAAAGTTTAAAGTAAATTCCATGTTAAAAATAATTTTTCATATTCCTTTATTTCCTTGATATTTCTTTATTATTTTCTTTGTTGTAATGGATTTTTTTCGTCATTTTGAAGCATTTTGGAAATTTCCAAAATTCCAAAATCTGTTAGCAAAATCAATACGTGTGATTTGTTTGGGGTTTTACCGATCGGATGTTAATCTTTACCGAAATTTTACCACAACGCGCACTCTATATAAAATAAATAATGCATTGGTATATTCTATGGTGTTTTTGTGTGTATAAACGGTCATTTTTTCTGTTCATAACTGTGCAAAAACCCGTTTGCTTACACTAATTTTACCAGTAACGAATACTCTCTCTTTGATTGCCATGTAATTTTTGCGCCACAAATGTGCGCGCAGTTTAAAGGAGGCGCACTAAACAGCGAGCGTGCATGGAGTGCGCATATCTACTACTCGTACCTTCATTGGTGCATTTTGGGATAGGGAATTTCGTAAAAATATTTCCGGTAGGAAACCCAAATCCACGTATGATATGAAACAAATCAATGTGTGCAAAAAGTTCTGTTTGATAATTTTTACATGAACTCCAATCCCCTCTCCTGCATGCCCATTCTAACCTGGTGTGATTTCCCACATCACATAAACCTCTCTAAAGAAATAGAAATTGTCTTTTTACTTACCCTCTGTTACTGGTACCCTTTCATATATGTTATATCTGAATGACACAAAACATAGGGAAAAAGCAGTTACTCAATGCAACAGAAACTTGAACTTACGCATTTGTAAGTTTTTCAAACCATTTATAAACCTGTACTGTAATCATATTACAGGTTGATCCAACATTCTCGGGCCATTTTGAACGAAAAATAACTCCTGCTTTCAATATTTCGTTGATTCCAAATCAATTAGATCAAAAAATGTAAAACGTTTATCTGAAACACCCACAGACTCTTAAAATACCATTTAAATATGTCCTTAAAGGTTTCTATTCAAAATTTCAACACAATCTAGCCAAATTTGACTAGAAAAACATTGTATGATCATATTTGTTACTTGGTTCCCATTGTCAAATTGACTGAGGTTACCTTTTAATTAAAGTGCACCTTTCGTGATTCCAGGCCCTTCTGTTTTTAATTCATGTTCACTAGATAATCCTTGAAAAGCTTATTCACAAATTTGAGTTTGACCCCAATCTTGACATAGTGGGCAGTGGGGTTTGACCCCCCACCCTTTTTATTTTACCCCACCCTTTTTACTGGACAAACCAGCCCTTTATACTGAAAATTTCGCACCCCACCCTTTTTACCATCGCAAGCAATATTTGTGATTACCAGTAATGGTAAACAGTAACATACACTTCCATCACAGATTGCACATTTCTCTGTCTAATAAAATTGACGATTATCTATCCATATTATATAATTTTTTGGTGTCCAGATATCCAAATTAGCATACAGAGGTACACGAAATGAACTGAACAAAATGTTTGGGTTATGATATACATTGTACAAAATCCATGTGAAAATCATGTAGGCTAGCCTAGCCAAGCCAGTCAAGTCTTGGCTCGGTCTCCGACTGGCATGACTGGGCATGTACGAATTATGCAATTTGGTACATGATCAGCTCCAATATCAAAGTCATTTTCAGACCCAATATCGGACTTGTCGTTCTTCCTCAATCTCATCTGCAACAAATCCCCGGAAATTCTGACAAGAATCTGCAATCTTCTTAGAAAAATCATTTGATCCCAACTCCCGTGTTTTCATTTTCCAACGGGCGCCGTCATTTTAGACTGAGACCAGGAACACACTCAATGGGATTGACCTGCCTGTCCTCGATTCCCGTGATCAGATTCTTCACGTTCATAGAGTGAGGTCGCCTCCCACTCCCTGTTTGTTAGCTTCCGCGGTTGGGATATTACAAGACCTTCGCCAGCTAAGGGACATCACAAAACTGCCCCATAATCATTGGGGTCATAGAGCAACCCGCTATGCTCTACATAATGACTATGCTTTGCTTAATGAGCTATGCTATAGCAAGCGATAGTCATTTATGAAAATCGTTTGACGCAATCGTCTAATGGCGGTGCCCCTGAGGTTTCCGCCACCAATTTTGCTGTGTCACTGTCAGGGGCCTGCTTGAACCATTGCCTGAAACTTGCTAAAAATCATCGGGAGTTTTCCTATCGTCAACATTTTCGAAAGCTATTTTCATTCACAAAACGGGGAAGACCCGAGCTATTTGTTAGTAAATACACGATTGAACCAACACTGATAAAACAATGGATCTAAAACTGATGCCCGAATGAGCTCCGCCCGATGAGATACATAACAGTGCTTCATGAGGGCTCCTGTTGGCAAATTGAGCGAGATGGCCAGGGAAGCGATAAACACAACATTATGTGGCGAGCAGGCAAAGGAATGTTATTAGTAGACGTTTCGAATTGTTTAACAGAAAATTTTACGGCCAACCCTCTTATATTTTCGTTCATCTCCACTTCTTTATACAGCCACCCTTTTTATTGGAAAAAATGTCATCCCCCCACCCTTTGCCGAGTTTCAGATTTTGAACCGGCACGCATTATAATGAGTGGACTGCCCACGATGTTGCAGTTTTGTGTTATGAGCAAATTTGGTTTCCCATGGTCCCCATAAGCCACTGTGCTGTACGAAATGTGTCTGTTAACTGACAGAAAATAAAAATTGCGATTTTCTTCTAGACGACCGATTTGCACTTTAAGTTTGGTTCAAAAGAATTACAAAATCTGACTTTTTAGGCAATCTGGGGACGAGGGTTGTGGATCACGAAAGCCTTTTTAGAGCCAGTATATCCTATATCATTATCAATGGTCAATACCTTTTGTAAGGCATTTCGCGGCAATACCCATGAAGACATGTGAACAATCTTTGAAGACCCCTTTTTTCATTTGTAGTATTACAATTAACACATAAGATTAACAGTAAATATATTTACTGTTCTTACAGATTATGGAAAATAAACAAAAAAATGATTATGTTATTGGGCAAGTTGATATTAAATAATTAGCACCACCTTAAATGTAAACTGAGAAAGTAGACCCTTTGAAAACTTGCCAGGAAATAAAAAGTCATGAAGTGCTAACAAACTCAGAGTCCCCCAGAATTCGAATTTCACTTTCCCCCCCCAAAATTTGAAAAATTTACGAATTTTGCCAACTCCCCCCCCCCCCCGATTTTTTAAAAAAAAAAAAAATCAAAATTTTGCTTTCTGATCAGTTCAGCAGTTACTGTGTCTTGGGAACACAACATTTTTTTTCACATTCAAATAATTCAACTGTATTTTCCGTTCTAATTCACTTCATTTCCAGATTTTTTCCCATGTTGGAAAAATACATGTCATTTTCCAAGCTATATAGGAAGCACTACATTCACAATAGCATTGAAGGCATTATCACCCCCTTCCATCCGGGTGAATAAAATAGTTCCAATTTAATTACCTTTCAAACCGCTCTTTCCGTCCCGGTCCCCGTTTCTGAACTCTTGAGTAACAACTTTGCTTTCTTCTTACAGATACAATAACATACCATTTAATTAAGCACCAACATAGAAAACGAAACCAAGCCGGCTATGGGTAACACGACGACCCAGATATGAATCCGGCGATAAGTGACACTCTCGGCTCACCATACTCCCAAGCAGCTTGATCAGGTGATGGGATGACCGATGCCTCATGCACCAGTGAGCAAAGAAATAACCAAACAACTTCAAGAAGTATAATAAATATTTTCAAAATTATCTCCTCTATCCAGGAACCAAGTTTTGATGCTGACGCATGGGTCTTACTACAAATATCCAAGTCTGGTAGTAGTATATGCCATGGCAAGTTAAAGTGTGTCAATTTTCAAAAGTAAGATGTTTTTGGGACAATATAAAATGGGCAATGGTTAAGTTCCGCTCATTCAGCTCCAGACCCCTGCAGGCCTTTTCCGTACCGATTCCCTGGATCAAAAACATGTCCCTCTCATAGAATCCATAGTAATTTCCTCTGCCGTGGACCGCTATGTGACTGACTGAACTTTTTCACTGCAAAACCTGTAGAGGACAGGACCATTTTCTTCCATGGGAGGGTGTTGTTTAGAGGGTTCACACAAACAAATCATAAAGGTCTGATGATTCTGTAAACATTGTAATCATCTCAGGGTACATTAGCCAATGTTCAATCCAATGATCAAAATGCATGATAATGATTTAATCATAAAGCAAAAAGCATGTATGGCCCCTCTTACACAAAACTTGGGGGGGGAAAAAAAACAAGCAAAACAAAACAAAAAAGCAAAATAAAAAAATGTATGATGGTGGTCTTTGAAGTTTCAAAATTTTAAATATTGATGGGTTCATATTTTGTAATTTTAGTATTCAGTGTATCAAGATCATTCATTATTTATAAAACTGGCATATTACTTGTTTTGCTAGAGAAATTTTGACCAGACTATACGTGGTTGCAGGTGCAAATGTTTCAGCATTCAAGTGCACTGATTTTGTGCTAATTCTCTATACGAAGTATACGCATTTTAAACCTAACCTAATTAATACATGTGGAATACCACACAATTTCCCCCAGTTATCAGAGAGATTTGTCATAAAAATGCGTCAAATATAAGAAGTAGATTCCATCTCTACAAAAATCCCTGCACAACTATCACAGGACCGTTTGATCTATTTCCTCATATCAATTCTTTATATGCGCACGCTGACCTACATGGTTTACACTTACTGGAGTTTTCTGTTCACGGTGGCCCAGATATACCATAAGTCCTTTTAACCACACAGCCATCTGCAACTCAAGATCAGCAAAAGCCTAAACCAAAATAGAAACTAATAATGGCTACATTTTATGAAAGGCAAACTAAGCAATTCCTGACAATAACTATCTCTTCATAGAAGCACATCTCAAATGCTGTTCCACAGATTGTCACATTAATTTTCACAACAAAGTGACAAAAAACAGTGTAAAAACATTTGAAATGTGGAGCATCATTTCTAAATTCAAAGAACACAATAATTCCAACTAAGGGCTGACTTCACATGAATAGTGTTGTTTAATGGGGGCTTCTTGGCCAATCTTGTACAATCCAGAAGCAAGCGAACTCGTATTTACCCGATACGTAAAATATGTCTCCAAAGCCGATTTCGCGATAATTTGGACGTGACAACTTAATGCACAACACACTCCTTGACTCGGATACTAGACAACCCAACTTAAACCAATGCCACTGTCAGAATTGGAAGGTGGAGTGAAAAAGATTAGTAAGAAAATAAATGCAGTGGAAAGTATGAGTGAGATTGAAAAAATGTGGACATCAGGAATCTCCTTCCAGGGAAAGTTGGTCAGTTTTGGAGGAAATGATAAAGAATACATAAGAAATGGTGGGAAAAATCCTTAATAATTGGTGGGGAAAATTTGTCCTGCTTCCCGGGAAATTAACATTGTTGTCCAGGAAGTATGAGTGCGAGTGAAGTATGAGTGCTAGTGGAGTATATGCATGCAAGGAAATGACACGTATGGGAAGTAGCACTTTAAATAATGCGCCTTGATGGTAAGGAATACGTATGACATTGATTAACTAAACCGCACATATCATGATCACAAAACGCTGTATGGCATAAGCCTTACATGTAGCGAAGGAATTTGGCACATCTGATGTACCGTTTCAGTGAAAAATTAACTTGCGCAATTTACTTAGCTCATTTGCATCAACGAATAACTCAACAGCACTATCCTGTCACACAAAAGATGTATGGCATTTATAACAGGGGGGGCCCCTTTTTTTTTTTCATGTAGAGAAGGCATTTTGCACATCGATGTACCGTGTCCGCGAAAACCTCATTGTGCATACTTTAATTACTCATTTGCATACTAGCGCCTATACATCATGCACTTTCACAGTGCGAAACATGCATGCCAAATTATACTTCATGTGGCAAAGAATTTGATATATCTGATGTACCATTTCAGCATACATTGAATTATGGCTATTTAATTAGCTCATTTGAATACCTAAGCCGCCAGTCACGCACTTTCAAATCGCAGAAACGCTGCATGCCATGATGCTTACTTCCATGAAGCAAAGGGAATTTGTGTGCCCAATATAATTGTTTCAAAGATACAGCAGACAGGTGTAACATTTCTATCACGGAATTCCAGGGTTAACATTTTTCTCACAGTACATACGGACGGAGGAGCCAGTTCATCGTTCCGTCCGCACTTAGTTCGGCGGGGACAATTACACAACTGGAGCTCTTTTTAAGTTCACTCAAGTTCCCCGCTAAATGCCTGTGTAATCCATGAATAATGGTGAGGTGAATGGTTGGAGAAGACGTTACTTGTAATTTTCACTGAAAAGCCCCTAAAATTTGGGCTATTTTTAATCACCAAAGCACCCAATTTTGTAGAATGTAGACATTGGGTGTTCATGACCCTAAACATTGTGACGAGGTTTAAATTTATGAGTGTAGGATCATGGGGTGTATGATGCAGTAAACTAAGTGGCATCATTCAAACAAATATGCATTTGTGATATTCACAACGGACGATCTGGGACTCTCGGTCTTAGTTTGTAATAATCAATCGTCTGCTTGCGTTTAGGCACAGCTCAATGTGTTGAACTGGTGGAGTCATAAATGGAACATGTTCATGATTGTAGTAATGGAAACAACGATATCAGGGCAAACACGGTTGACACTGGGCAAGTTTTCCGACTGGGAACCGTTGTGCTGCGTAATTATTGATAAGCACTATCAGACAATGATAAAACTCATTGAACAGCAGCTAACCTATTAAGTTAATTATAACTACTGACATCGACAGAGAACTCAAAATTGTGGAAATGGTAAATAAACAATGAACTAATAATGTTATAATAGTAGTAATAATCAAGACAAACTCAATGCTTAATGATTTAAAACACTGTTATTAGCCTAGCCCCAAGCTAGCTAGCCTAGGGCCCTATTAGGCTAGGCAGCTCAGTAGAATTTGAGAGATTTAGCCTTAACAAACATATAGCTAGGCTAGGCTTATGGATTTGGACATTTTGGGGGGTGATGTTTTGCGATGTTGTCAGCATCTGAAAATACTGTTGGCTGCTGCTTTGCACATATCACTTTCCGATTTTTGACGCGGATCAATTATACCACAGCCGGTTTTTTTAATGAGCGGTTGGTGATAATTTTTGTGACATTATCATACACCCACGCCGCATGCACGTTCACCTGTTATCTAAACATTGACTATCAACATTTCACAAGTGTCAGATACTGCAGGGTATAGAGTCAACCCTTTCAGGCCAATTACTACAAACATGACAAAACTCAATGAACAGAGTTGGTCCAATACTCCCCAAGTCATTCACGATGACCCAAAATCACACAGGCTGCAGCACTTTTAACTAGGCCTACTACTTGACTCATTCAAGCTAGGTCTACAGTGAGGTACATGATAACCTGTGGCATAGAAATTAAGTAAGCCTATGAGGACAGTTTCTAAATGTGAGAGACTTTTCAAGAAACTGATTTGGAAACATTTAGAAATCATGCACATCAAAAGTCACATGGAGTTTTCAACAGCCAATGACTGCCTGGTAATCCCATGTCAATCATACCCAACCAATATCGGTAATATTGGGTTCAAATGCTGAATAAACAGTTACGCGTCTGAGTAACAAATTTAAGCAGTTGCGCGTACATGTCAGAATCTGGGCCATGGCATCATATCCATGTTATCAGCAGTAATCAGAAGGTTACATGTTCATGTTACTTCAAGAATTTTTAAAAAGTCTGTGAGTTTGAGGTGGGCTTAGTTCGAGGAGGGGACAAACTGGGGGGGACGAACAAAGAAGACATGGAAGAAGCAAGTGGAGGAGTAGAGTGGAAGGGTTAGGTTAAGGATGCACTGAATCAGGCAAAGTAGGAGGGGTAAGGGCGATTGCCGTGAGTGTAAGGTAAATCCAGCCACCCGGCATTGACTGGGAAGGGGGGGAGGAGAACAACGAAGATGAATTCTACTACTACTCCTCTACAAGTCCCATTCAATATCTACCATCAACTACACATTTCTTTTGTTGCTCCTACATCTCCCAACCTCATGAAACACTAAAATATGGTACTAGTATGATACTGCAACAATAATCAATAAGCTTTTTATGCCAGTATCACTAGTGCTTGAATTCCATTGACTGTCTGCCATATGATCATTTGTAATAACATGCGTGCAACAAGGTCTTACCTGCAATAGCATATATTTTCAGACATAATGATATAGCCTACATTCTCAAATTGGTTTATAAATTTTTTGTCCATGTAGTCACTCACATTTTAAGCAATGGCGTAAACACAGCTGTTTGAAAGTCTCATTTATTATGGCAAAACGAAAATAAAACAAAAAACATCAACGGCGACACACTTTTGACAACTGATTTGGAGTATTTATGCCACTAACTATATTCTGTGTGAATTTGATGAAATTTCATTGCGGCAAATATGATTTTTCATAAAAATCTAGTTTTACACGTCTTTCTATGGGAAATAGGCATATAGAGGGCGCTATGACATACAAATTGTGACCTTTGTAGGCCTATATGGCAAGATTCCCGCAATGGATTTTTCTGATTTTTGCGGAGGTAATAACTCTTGCATGTCCCTACTTATATCAGTTGTCAAAATTGTGTCGCCATTGTTTAAAATTGCTCTAAAAATAAAAGAGACAATTTGCATGGGGTCAAACAGCTGTGTAAATAAGTCAGTACTACGTATGCGATGAGATTCATTTTACATCTTCAAATTCATCCTTATTGATCTGACCTATAATAGTGACACAAAACCCATTTTTCTTTATTCTTTTATTTTGTGTTAGCCTTTCCAGGGACAATACAATCAATCCTAGAATGCATTACATTGTTACTAAACTATATACACATACAGTAGCAACGGGTGTTCAACAAATCCCATACTGCATTGCAACGTACTACATAGATATAATATACACATCAGTAACAGAGGGATAGGTCAGGACCAATCACATAATGCATTACCAATGTCCTTAAAGGGGCAATTTTGGATACAAGCCTCATCCCCCATCCCTCCTCGACCTGCCTAAAAAAGTTGAGAATTTGTACATACACAATACACCACCCCTCTGCAAAACCGTTGGTCCTGTATGTGTGCCTAATCTACATACATTCGTTCAAACTCGGAAGAAATTGTAATTTTGTATTTTCTGTCCATAAACAGAAATTACAACACAGTGGCCTATGGGGTACCGTGATACAGAACTTTGGTCAAAACATCAAAACGCACCATCAGAATCAACTGAAATTTTGGACATAGCCTTTTCTTGTAAAGAACCACAAGACTCTTTCAAGATCATGTCAAAACTTCCTTCAATACTAACATTATTGTCTAGGTTAAAAATATGCTCTAAGGTCTGTGTTTTTGTGTTGTGTTGGGAATAAGCTGGGTGGTCACATGGCTTTATTAAGTGCAATTTTCCAAATTATGGTGCATAACTAAAGAGATTGGTTTTAAAACATTCTTTGACTACTAATACTTTCCAAAGTTACCTACAAGTTTGTGAAGTGGTTCCAAGGCAAATTGTTCCAACTTTCAACAGAGGGCAGTAGACCATTTTCAATACTATAGGGAAAAAGTTAAGATATTGCAATATGCAGAAAGAGGGCAGCATAACAATTATTGTTTACTTCAGAAGGTAGCCTTTCATCAAGGCATTGGCCAGTTAAGAGTCATTCATACTTGACTGCCCTTGTGTTGCAGCGTGAGTTCCATGCCAAAATAATGCACTGCATACTTTAGTGGAGAGCCAAAGACATCAAAGCAGCCTATTGGTATCACCTTGGGGGGGGGGGTGGGGGGGTGGGGGGGGTGGGGCAAAGAGGCACTGATACAGGGGTTCCTACCACTATGACGTACACAAAAATGTTATATGGCCATTCTGTAGGGTAGCTTAAAACGAGCTAGGGGCTCGAAAATTATCCGTGGTCAAAATTGAAAAGTGGTCCATGTTGTAGAATTTCATACCAAATTGTTGTATGCTCCCAAGGATACAAAAATGTTTTCATAGGTTGGTGATCTCCACTACCCCTATGGATTTATAGCCAAAAACTTTATATAGGTCAAGGTAAATTTAGTTTCTACAGGGAGGGGTCAAATTAAAAACGCTTCAATTTCAGTGGAAAATGGTCTCATATTATTTAATTTAATCACAATAAAATACGGTATAGTTTGGACAATGTATAATTTTATGGTTACCAGTCCAACCCAACGACCCCTATAACCCCTACGAGGGTATGGGTTAGTACTAATGAGGTGCGTAACTGGTTAATTTCACATTGCAGATGTTCTAAACTATTCCTTATTTTAATTGTGAAACCTTACAAACCATATGAGACCATGTCCTAACTGAAATTAAATCATTTTTTGGAAATTTGACCCATGTAGAAGCTAAATTTAACCTTGAACTAAAACAACGGTTTTTTCAGCTTATAACTCCATGGGGTAAGTCGGATACAGCACAACTATACATTTTTTTTTTTTACTCTTGTGATCATACGAACAATTTGGTAATGCACTTTCACAGAACATTGGACCACTTTTTCAATTTTGACCCCTGTATAATCCACTTGGCGAGCCCCTAGCTCCTTAAAGCTACCCCTACGATGGCCCTCATACATTTTCGTGTATGTCATCGTATGAGGTAGCCCTGGTATAAATTGTGCCTCTTTGCCCCCCCCCCCCCCCAGGTGAATACCCCCCCAACCTGCCTGCTCACCACTACTTAAATTTGGTAATTTTCAGTATTGTACACGCATCCAGTCTGCCAACAACTAACGGTAAATTATTGGTATATTGTAAAAAAGAATTTCAATGGATTTGGGCAAGAATCCACTCTTTCAGAGTTTGGGGAATGTTTGGGAGAATAAAAACACTGAATACCACTCCAACTTCAACTCCCCCCAAACCAACGTGACCTTTTTTCATTAACAACCTTCAGATTTTAGGTTTAGGCAGGTGCAGAGGCATAATAGACCTACTGCCTACCTTTCCCAGCAATAACACATTCTTGAATGTCGAAAGTTAGTCATTGTCTCTTATGCATCGACAACCCTACATAAACCTGATCTAAAGGTCAATATTGTGTACCTGTTGAAAAGAATTCTTATTTTCCAAATTTCTTTCTACCAATACGTGTTGTCATTTTTTAGCCTTTTGAAGTATATTTCTGTCAGTTTCCTGTAAATTTCTTAAGGACCCCCCCGTAAAGACTGCAATACCACAATAAGGTTAATTTTTAACTGGATTTGCAATGATTTTCAATGAGTTTCATCAGAAAGTGGATTGAATTCACCAATGCGTAACGCAAGTTCACAAGGTATGATAGACCTTTAATGATTAGCTTATTGGATGGAGCCTTTGGCTATGCCCTCAATATTTCTTCATGATATTTTGATAAGTATCGATTTGTTCGGAAATGAACAAAAAGTCCATTTAAGTAGATTTGTGAAGCTGGATAATGATCCACGGTCTGAAATCAGCATTTTAATAATTGGGATCCCTAAATGTTCTTAGCCTTACTGTCAAGTAGGTTTTTTCCATCAAGCTGTTATGGGGAATTTTGGGGGTGGCTTTCAAAAAAAGTGACAATGAGACCTATTTGAGTCAATTGGCCTGCCCAGAATCTATTGAGTATGGGGGGAGGGTTACAACAATCTTTGTCCCCATAATTTTCCTCCCTAAATTTTCCCCGAAATCTCCCAGATTTTGGAGGTGTAATGTAACGGACAAGGGAACTATTGACCTAAATTTTTTTCAGAACGCATCGAAGATTAAGAAAAATAACCGACAATCAACTTTGTCCATGTTTTTCTAAATTTTTACTGTTAAGGTTGTATTCATGTCAATATACCCTCATCAAACAAGATTTTTTTTAAATTGTACTGAGGGAACAATAATTTCCTCTTGTAGGGATTTGCCCCCACCTGGCCAAACGAAACTGGGGAACATGCCCCCACCCGTTTGCACAGGCCCACTGTTTGAGGCTATATCATTTTAAAGACAAAATCAGAGAAGATATTTTGGCACATTTCGCTAGAAATTGCCCAATAACTGCTTTAAAGGAATACGCTCACATTAAGGCAATTGATTTGAATATCCTCGTACTATCAGAAAATGTGATGATTTCAGAACTGTCGAACCCAAGATTGTCCCTTTAAACCTGGGCAACTCGTGGTACTGCAATGCCATTTATTGACTGTTATGTGCTCAAGGATTTGTCAGCGTTGACATCGCTCAGCAAATCCTCTGACCCTAACAGCTGTACTAGAGTGTCTATCTATCAGTTTATTCACACACCAGGGAATAGAACACTTAGGCAATACTGAGTGACTAGTCACTCCATTCATCATCACTACCATTAAATCCAACTGCCTACAAGAAATTGGACGATGGATACGTAGAGAGAGCAATCTTGGAGTGTCAATTCAGGGCGTTTGGTAAAAGCCAATTACAGGACTGGCAATAGTTTTGATTGCAAAGGCCGAGTCCATGTGGTTAAAGGGGTAAGGTAAAATCTGATTTGACCTCTATCGTTTTGTGTCAAACAATAATCTACAACACTGAAACCCATTCTCGATTGCACTTAATTCATTTTAGCGCTTCCATCATGCGTGTTCGGTAAAATATATCTGTTCATGTAACCTCTGTAAGGTGCATTGATGAAACTGGACCCCACTTCTTTACCACTACATTCGGACATAATGGAGGAGAGATGATCTAAGCAGTAGCCAAACAACCCATATGGTACCAATTATGTATATCTACCAAAAGATTCATCATTTCTTGGTCATCTTCAATACTGGTAGCCACTATTTTTAATGGGTCTTTTATAAGGCAAACACTTGACAGGCGGACAGAGTTTAGAAGTGCATGCCTCCTTGCTTAAAGGTTGGTTGAATTCATAAGTGTGCCAGTGTCATTCTGACAGAACCAATTAGTTTTATTAGAACTAGACCTACCATTAAGGGTGGGGGGGGTTGGTTGGTTGGTGGGTGGGTTGGGTGGTTGTATGTTGGTGGGATGTGAGTTGTTGGTAGGTAGGTCAGGTAGGTAGGTAAGGTAGAGGTCTCACTCCATTTATCTTCCTCGAGTCAGGAGTAACGTCAAACACATTAGCACAGTTGTTTCGGTGTTATTTTGCCACCATCTTTTATATGTGCTTCGTGAATAAATCATAAATTGAATCATGTCGCGATTTAAGTGCTGCGACTATTGGGGGTGGAGTGGGCAGTTGGATTGGATGGCGTGGTTGGGTATAGTAGGTAATGAAACTCTACCTGCACACTCCTGGATGCACATCTCACACTCACAGCAAAAAATCCTATCGATCACAAAACATTATCCTATGACTCTCTTCAACAATTTATCATCAGTTTTGACCTCTTCACTTCTTTGCAGAAAACCTCTATTAAAACAATTCACACTTCACCCTCCTCAACTAACTTTTGAAACAGTTTATTGTATAATGATGATCCCCTTCTTTGACACTATTGTTGCAGCTAGCTGTTGATGTTCACCTATCAGTACTGGCCCACAAACAAACAGTTAACAAGTTTAAATACAAAATATAATTAGGAGTAGTTTTTAATACAATTAATTTCAGATTCTATGGACTTGTAATAAACAATTGGAAATGTGTAAAGGCCCTGTGTATTTGTGTAGGTCAAGTTTGAATAGGCGAGTGGGAAGTTTGAAGCTGGCCAAAACTTGGGAAATCTCAAAAGAACATTAGGCCTATATCCAAACTATCCACACAAATACACACTAACTCCATTTTACACACGTACTCCCATACACCCTCTCCACTCATCCAAACCTTACCCCCACACCTACAATCAATGACACATACATCAGAGGCCTCAGAGGGTATTTAGAATCAATCCCACAGTACATTGCAATGGATGGCGCTATTACTGCTACTGTACTATAAAACACATGTCAGACCTTAGGGAGCAGATGTGTTAAGAACCATAGGACATTTCATAATCATGCAAAAAATAATCCCTAATTACTAGCACTTGTGCATGGCCAAAATGTGTAAAGTCAGGGTTCTTATGTGTTAAGAATAGGATTTTGTGGCGATCACATGACCTTATGGTGAAATGTTCCAAAAAATGGTGCATTGTGGGATTGATCAAACACCTATGACACATACACCCATTGCACACTACTGTCATTCCAATATCTTAACTTTTCAGTGAATAGATTTTTTACATTACTGAAAAGTGAGTAATTTGTGATTGTTAATTTTCGCGCTTCTGCATTTTTTAGCACTTTTCCATTGTTTTAAATTCGCTAGTTCAGCTTCACCCGTACATAGACTTACACACAAAATAA
>JAMKCH010021875.1:0-19809 GCA_023653785.1 Ophioderma brevispina | reverse complement strand
ATGGTACATTTTTTGCTTTCAATGATTATGAAAACTAGGGAAGTGCAAACAACTTTTAACTCAAGTGTATCGTATCACCCAGCAAGCCTGGAAGAATTGGAGACTACACACACAGTGGAGGAGGATTCCACAATCAGACAGCCAGACATTGTTTCCGAGTATGAAATCATGGCAGAGTACATATTTTCATCATTTATTACCTTTCCCAAAAAAAGGGTAAGGATTTTGATGGTATACTTTTGTGTGCTTGGTAAGGAATGTTTCCATTGAATAATGGTACATTTGTTTTCTTCAATGACGGGAAAGTAAATACTCAAATATCAAATGTATTATTTTCAACCAGCAGGCCTGGAAGAACTGAATCGGAGAAGTACACAGAGTGAAAGAGGATTCCACAATCGGATATCCTGTCAATGATCCCGAGTATGAAATCTCACATGGCTGAGTATATTAAGAAAAACAAATGTCATATGTGCTACTGGAGAAAGTGTATATAACATTATTTTACAGGCCCATTGCATGTATGTGGGATTTTTTTATTTGCACAGGAGTATATAACATTTATGGGTCTGATTCATAGCCATATTGATGGTAGAATTTGGTGTCAATTATCTTATCTAAAATGTTCAGATTATAAAAAAATGTCTCCATTAACATGATGGTAAGTAATTACAACCAACATAAGTAGGGTAGCCCGAGCATTGTAGGATGCTACCATTATTCCTTTTTATTCCCTCTACTAATGTTTCCCAGTAGCAAAGAAAACATTCATGTATGATCCACCAAACCCACCACTTAAAGCCACAATCAGTCATTTTCCCCAAATTCAAAATGCCCATTTTGTCTCTTAAATTTTTAGTGCTAGGTCATATCAACTCCTTATATTACTGTTCTTTGTTAAAAAAACAGACACTTTTAAAAGCATTTTCAAGCGGTCATGAAGATGCCATTTACCACTGTTTCTAGACCTTAAAAAAGTCAGATCCCAACTTTTATTCAGCTTCACAGAATATCCATGTGACATACAGAACATTGTATGGAATGATGGGGGGATTGTGGATTTCACCTACCCAAGTACAGGTTTTAAAAAGAAACTAAAATCAACAACATAAGACAATGACAGGTCGATGGTGGTTTTTATTTTTAGGAGTATAATGTTACTTTATGTATTTCAGTTCTTGTACAGGATGTACCTTTCTTTCTTCTACTTTAAAGGTGTGTGTCGTTATCCTAGCCCCTCAGTTTTTGTGCATGGTTAAGATTTTCTGAGAAATTGTTATTTCCAAAATTTCAGTTGATTGTAAGAGTGCATCACAGTGCTCTATATGCCACTGTGTTGTAATTTGTCTGTTTATAGACTATAAAATAAAAAATTCCAGAGTAAGTCGTATTTGCATGTAAGATTAGGCACATGTACTATACTTAGTCCAATGGTTCAGATGATATTATATCTCAACTTTTTTAGGTAAGTTATGGGAGCATGAGGATATGGATCACAAAGTGCCCCTTTAATGCTCTACAAAAGTTTGTTACAGAATTTGCCCCAATTACATATTCAAATTTGCTTGAAATCATCAAATTATCCAGAAATAACATGACAGATTTCAAGAAATGTACTACTACATTAATTAGACTTATTTTCATTTCCTAATTGAGCGATAGTATCCATGTTTACAAAATAAACACTCAACGAGCTTGCAACTCGCACTCAAAATGACCCTCAAGAATCGGGAAATTAACCGGCATTATAATGAAGAAACCGCATTCCTAATTAAGCTGTTTTTATCTCTGTGGGTTCAAGCTTAGTTCAAGTGCAGCTTGTTATTGGATGGTGATATTGACTGGAGATTTGTAGGGGAAAATGAGTTTAATAGGTATGATATGTCGTCAATGGAGTAGTGGGAGCAGAGACCAAGCAGCACTTCAGATTGAGTTGAGTTTGAATTTTCCCCCAGCGGACTACTGAGTGTGCTTTTTGACAGGGGATGGAAGGGTCATTTCACAGAAAATGTAAACCCATGTCAAGGGATCTTAGATTCAATTTTGAAATGTTCTGGAGATTGCATGCCCTGGAATATATTGTATGTGTTCTGAAGCTATTTCTAGGCTTTTATGGGGAAGGGGGTAATTTGATTGGTTTGTTGATTTGTTGTATTGAGTTAGATTTAGTGGGTTGTTTTGTTTTAATTTGCACTGTTTTTTGCATTTGGTACTCTGTCTTGCTTTGTTTCCTCTGATTTGCTTTGTTATGTTTGGTTAATATGATTAGGGTTGGGTTGGCATTTGTTGAATTGTGTTGTTTTGTTGTGTTACGCTCAGTGGCGTAACAGGCGGGGGGCAGGGGGGGCAGGTTTCCAGCCCTGACGACTTTGGCCGGGAAAAAATTTGCAAAAATCATGCTAAATCAGCCGTTTTTTAGCCCTCTGACCGGGAAAAATTGTCCTTTTGACCCCCCTGAGAGGGAAAATTTCCCAAGACTGGGAAATTTGCCCCCTCAGAGCGGGCAAGCCTGTTACGCCACTGGTTATGCTTTACTTTGCTCTAATTCGGAGTGCTTTGCTTTGCTCTAATGTGCTTCATTATGTTTGCTTTATTTGGTTTGTGTTGGGTTTGCTTTTGTTAGGTTATTTTACTTTGTTCTATTTTGCTTTGTTTTACTGTGATGTGCTTTTTGTGTCATCTGTAAGAGGGTACATAGGGATTGCTTTGCTAGTGCATGCGCATAGCCAGGGGGTGTGGAGGGAGCACTCGCACCCTGGGGTTCATGCCAAAAACATGCAAAATCTGCCTATTTTGGCTATTAGAGGTCCTTCTGCACCCCGTGGTCCCCCTCAAAAGGTACAACCACTAAACTGTGTTCCAGCCAGATGAGTGTGGTAGCTCAGCATTAATGTTTTTAAATAATACTGCAAAAAAACAATTATGTATGCAATTTGTGACTTTGAGGAGGTACTTCCTGTTAATATTAGAGCCATAAGTCACTGACAATATCTCCATTGTGCAACATACTTCAATATGCCACAACCATTGCTATGGCTAGGTCAATTAATTATGTTATTATGGAAATATGCTTGCAATAATTTCCTGTATAAAACATAAAATTCTACATGTGAAGTATGCACTTGTGTTTTAACTATCAGTACCCCGCCATGAATAAAACAACAAATTCAGTCAAATCATGCTTTCTTGGAATTGTTAATACATCTAATAGCTTGCTATTTTCATTTACATACATAGATTTGGCATAACTCTGTCATCGTATACCTTTGAGCCTTGTAGGTGTATTTAGTCACTCAAAGATCCATTTTTTTTCCAGTTTTTTGAAATAATTCAAAAATATATACCTTTATTAAGTATCAGCATGAAAAATGCATTCAAATGAGTCCAAACAAGCCTAGTCTTAGGGCAGTGGTTTTCATTCCCCAAATGATTTGCAGTCATTTGGGAAAGTTATCTGACTTATGTATTATGTCCTGCAGAATTAAAAGGGTTAATGTGCTTCCTTTAAAGACACAGAGTAATATATGAACTTGTTGTATTGCTTAACCCTTTACACTAATAGTAATAGACTAATTGAATATTGCCCATTGAATGTAAATTAGCATGAAAACTTTGCAAGCAACCTGCATCGTAATATAAAGGGTTGTAGACACATCCATCAAGATTGGAGCTCACTGTAGACACTATCTTACCTTGTAAGATTTATTCATGTCACTTTGCTTGACCACCAGACTGTTGTATTACTAATACATGTAACATAGATTGTATGGATCACATTAATTACCCAGAGGCAGTGTAACATACATGACTAACATAACTTGATAGGGCTTAACGTGTAAAGCTTTCATGATGCACTAGTCCAGCAAATCTTTGAAATATTGACAAGGTTTTCAATATTTTGTGATAAAAATGTAGAAAAACTTAGGTTTATAAATCCAGACCTAACAATATAATATACAGGCTGTTTTAAAGGGCTGTTTCATCAAGATCACAGCACTGTTACCTATTGTTATTATGATGCTGTCATTGGGAAATCATTTTGCTTTACTTTTGCTTCGGTCAACGAGGTAGCTGGTAAAAAGGGTTGTGGACACATCCATCAAGATTGAAGCTCACTGTAGACACTATCATACCTTGTAAGATTTATTCATGTCACTTTGCTTGACCACCAGACTGTTGTATTACTAATACATGTAACATAGATTATATGGATCACATTAATTACCCAGAGGCTGAATGTACAGACATGACTAAACATAAACTTGACATGGCTTAAGTGTAAAGCTACATGAGGCACTAGTCCAGCAAACCTTTGAATATTTATCAGGTTTTCATATTGGTGTGATAAAATTTAACAAAAATGAAGTTTAAATCCAGACTAACAATATATTAACAGACCTTTTTGAAGTGGCTATTTTCATCAAGATCACAGCACTGTTGCTATAATGCTGCCATCAGGAAATCATTTCGCTTCACTTAGGCCAGCAGCTGGCCCATTATGCTTGGGTCAACGAGCAAGCCGAGGTAAAAGTGCTTTGCCCAAGTTCACAACGCTGGGCTGTGGGGCTCTGAACCCGCAACGCGTAAAGGGCAAATGAGAGATTTTTTCAAAATGATATTTTTGCGCTGGTTGTTAAACTTTTATATACATTAGTCCTCTTACCTGATATAATTGTTACGTCCAAAAAGAGCACCCTTGTGGGGTAACGGGTTTTAATATCATGGTACGAGTTTGATATCATGTTCAGTGCAATTCCCTTTTTTTAGGAAAATGAATAATCATATGTGTAGTTTTTTTCATGACAGGTTTGTATGAACCTTGTTAAAATAATGCCTAAATGCAGTTTTGTTTCTGAGATCCCCTGTAGCACCCCTATGTAAAGCTAAGTATGCACTGTATACCCTTAAAACATCTTTGTCCTTCACTCCTCCCACCTACAACATGCCACGGAAGCAATCCTTTTCCTCTCACGTGCTGTTGCCCCTGTCTCGCATTACAAACTTCATCAACGCAATGTGTCGCAATGATACCTCTGAGTGAAACCGAACCATGCACTTCTGCTATGTATTTCAGTATGTATGCCACTGGATGTTAAATAAGTGACCATAGTCTGAGCGTAGTGTCGATAATCATTCTGTTTGGTGCGTAGTCGAATAATGTCTATATTTGGAGAGAACAGCAATCTCCGCTTAATAAGGCCGTAAAATCAGAATAATTTGTTTCACTTCTTTAATGGCTCTTCAAGCTGGGAAAACATGTTGCAAGTGCCTTGAATGGAAAGAAGGGCTGGTATGTTTTTGGTCCTGTGTATGATAGCTCAAATCACAAAATCTTTTATTTTCATGTAAAATATATACAATATAAAACACACAGGAACAAGGAGGATGTGAACAAAGGGCCTAAAAGACCTGAAAATGGACACCACCTGAAAAAAAATATTTGACTATATTTCCCTCATTTAGAATAGCCAACTCCAAGAGCTATCACTTTTCCCAGCACTTTACCAGGTGTATAAAACTCTCAGACACCTATTTGTTTTTAGGATTTCTTTTGGTTTCATAATCCATTGAAAAATTTGTGAAATTGTGCAATGGAGTTTGTAAAGGAGAGATGTGCAAATCAACCATTTCATTTGTTTTGTTTACTTCACTTTTTAATTATGAAGAATTTTCAGTTATATATTACTCATATATTTTAACCCTTACAGAAGAGACAAATTAATCAATTTGTGCCCCAAAAGACTGAAATCTATTGCATTGTTTATAAATTGCTTCCAATAATCTTTAATCAGAAACTTAACCTTTACTGAAACTCTATTGCTCACCCAAAACCAGAGGCCTTACCAATTTACTAAAGTAGAAATCCCCCACAGGTCGGTGCTGACTGTACCGCGGTAATGTATAAGCACTATGCACGATCACCAGTCGACCACTATCAAAGGATCATATGTCGGAGGAGGCCCCCACCTTTAAACAAGAGCAACCCTTCTCTTGTACCATCCAAACATTAGCTCAAATGGCAAATAACAGTAATTCCGCCAAATGAAAATGCAATTTACTCAATACGATAACACAGGCCGCTGCACGAAAGGCGATTGTGACACACACGCTGCCAAATTATCACAATGGATTTCTGGTCACACCGGCTGACGCTGAATCACGCGTATTCCTTACGTCTTTTACCGCATTAAGTTTACTCACTTTCGTGGGCCGTATAATGCCCTTTTCTAAATAGAACAGCAGGATCAATAACATCTTTTTAGTAACATTGTGTGCAGAAGTGTGTTAACAAAAACTGGGTTTTGTCGGTAATCTGGGATCGTTATTTTCAATACTAGCTGAAGAAAAGAAGCTCTTACACCTGTTCTAGTTTCCTCAAGGAAATGCCATCCCCCCGAGGCTGTGGATATTATCAAATTTGTTGAATTCTAGAACAGACACAATTATTCCACAAACATTTATTTTGCTTTAAGAAGTAATGTTTTTATCCATTCCTGTGAACTTACACAAAATGTTGAGAGGTTAAGATAACATATATGTTGGTTATATTCAGTTCTATTTTGTTATTTGTGAATGATTAAAAAATGGTACACAATGTTTAGAGGTAATTCATTAATTGCATGGGAATGCTTTATGCTTTAAACCAAACATCGGTTACCTCCACTTCTTTGTCAGATTTTGTTGTTGTTGTTATGATAGGTTAATACACAATGGTTGTCTTCAGAAGATGGCATCTCATACCGCAGTGGTTGTCTTCGATAAATAGCACCTCATACCACATCATCTTCATTAGATAACATCTTATACCACAGAGGGTGTCCTCAGTAGATATTACCGCATACCGCAGTGGATGTCTTCAGAAGATGGCACCTTATACCACAGTGGTTGTCTTCAGAAGATAGCACCTTATAGCACAGTGGTTGTCTTCCGAAGATAGCACCTTATAGCACTTTATATCACAGTGGTTATCTTCAGTAGATAGCACCTTATACAACAGCGGTTATCTTCTGTAGATAGCACCTTATACCCCAGTAGTAGTCTTCAGTAGATAGCACCTTATACCCCAGTAGTTGTCTTCAGTAGATAGCACCTTATACTACAGTAGTTGTCTTCAGTAGATAGCACCTTATACCACAGTGGTTGTCTTCAGTAGATAGCACCTTATACCCCAGTAGTTGTCTTCAGTAGATAGCACCTTATACTGCAGTGGTTGTCTTCAGTAGATAGCACCTTATACCACAGTGGTTGTCTTCAGTAGATAGCACCTTATACCACAGTGGTTGTCTTCAGTAGATAGCACCTTATACCACAGTGGTTGTCTTCAGTAGATAGCACCTTATACTACAGTGGTTGTCTTCAGTAGATAGCACCTTATACCACAGTGGTTGTCTTCAATAGATAGCTTCTTATACTGCAGTGGCTATCTTCAGAAGATAGTTCTGATTTAAAAAAATATATAAAGGAATGTGCATATTTGAAATGATAGTCTCTGGGTATACAAGTGATATTTTAGATATAGCCAATTTAATGGAAAAAGAGCCGAAAGTGATTTAATGTGTTTTGCCATCAAGCCATCCATATTGTAAATAAAACTCTTTTCATATGCATACTGCAAGATGAGAGAACAAAACAGTCATGATATTAAACTTTAAAAAAATCCTACTGTGACTTCATACTTACTTGATTTCATTCATTGTTAGTAACCTACTGGTATTTTTTTCTCTCATAAAAGGAGAAAACGAGTAAGATAAGGAACTGAAATTCATCAGAAATGTCAATGAAAGATATGTTGGTAATTCCTCAGAAGACTGTTGATATATACAGATAGCACAAAACAAAACTTGGCATGTCTTACAGTCAATGTTGTTCAAATGTCCAATTATTGTGAATAATTCTGAAATATACATTTTGTTGCCAAGGCCTTGCCTTTTAATGTGAGACCTTGTTTGTAAAAATCATGCAATCATGATGAAGATTGAAGACCCCAAACACAGAAAAGTCATTCAGGAAAACTTGCACTTTTGAGTACTGTGCTGTACATAACAATAATAAAATGCATTATATGGCGCTCTACAGAGAACACATGCATCCAATAATAATTCATACATTCATCCATGTGGCCAAAAATAATGCACTCATTCATTCAGCACAGTGCCCATTGGAAATTCCTCAAAGTGCAACTTTTACTGAAACACTGTGTTTCGGGCCTTCTTTCGAGCATGATTTTGATGAACAAGGTATCATATGAAAAGTCAAGCCCTTGGCCATACAATGTATATTTCAGAATTATTCACAATGGTTGGACATTTGACAGGTTTCTTTTTTGTGCCAGGTGTATATATTACACATTTAAGTGATGAAATTATCCTACATGTAACTTTTTTTTGGACACCCTGTTTGTAATTTATTAAGCTGACATTGTGAAGATTCTCATAGTACAAGAAATAATCTGACTGGGAAATTGAAATGTATATTTCAGAATATCAAATGCAGGAACTATGGAATTATTTGTAACTTAATGTCATTGAGGTCTTAAAGGGACACAATGGCATAGAAAAAATGTTAAGATGAAAATGGACCCTTACTGAAATCACTTCACAAATCTGAAAATAATTTGGGTGTTTGCATTTTTTAAAATAAAAGAGAGGAGGAACTAATATTATTTTTCTTGTAAGCTTCACTGCTCTGCCACAGACATGTGGCCAAGGATGCTGACATTACTGCCAGCATTTTATCAAACTTGAAAAGTATGCAGTCATCTCACAGATCATTGCTAAATTGAATCTTGGCCAATGTGCTAATCCCTGCTATAATCCACCTTTCATTTGTCAGCTCAATATCTTACTTGAAGTAGAATGTCTTAATGCTTTTTAATTGTCTCAAAATCATGCTAGAAACACTGTAAATTTTGGTAAGGATGTCAACACCTTGATTTCCATAGTAGGAATTGCATGTAGCGTCTTGCTGTTTTTACTGTTTTTTTTACCGAACGTTAAACATCCACATTGTTTTCAAATTTGGGGCCAGTGCTTTCAGTAGGTGCCCATTTCATTATGTCTGAATATTTTTCTCTGCTGTTTGTTTCCCTTTAATTGACAGGAAGGAGATTTTTTAGGTTACAAATTTCTCTCAAATTGCAACTGGATTGGGTTGTAGACGCACTAACGAAAACTTTGAAAGTTTAATTGGAACAAACAAGTACAAAAGGAAGAACACCGCAAAACTGTTTTTGAACTTGCCTGCTATCGACCGCCCTATGAAAACCATGCTTTGAATTTCTCTGTCGTGCACGACAGAAAATACTAATCGTCATCTTATTCATAAAGACGTCGTATTCGGCTTATTCAACTTCCGCCGTGATCTAATTACATTGGTAAGCATTCCAAATATGCAAAAAACCAGGGTTCCACAAACAAAATTGGGGGCGCTCTCTTTCTGGAAATGTCTCATTTCCCTTTAAAGATGTGACAAACAGTCTTTAAAAAGAATTGAAGAGTAAAAGTGCACAGTCCTGCCCACAGAGTCCTATTTTAGTCTGTGTAATATCTCCTTCAATGGAATTGAAATGAGACCTGATTGCCAGAACCATGAAATGGCCAAACTCTCATCAATCTAGCAACAAAATTAGAATAAACAGTATGCTGAACGACTTCATCTTGTTTACGTGGTTAACACTGACCGGTGCTAAGTCTGCTGGTCAACATCTTTTACGGCAGACATGAAGGAGTGGTGTGGGGAAGATTCAGTCTGTGCTAATAATTTCAGGAAGTTTTGATTGGTCAGTGATAAATAATTGGCTGATCATTAAATTTTGTATAATGAAAATATGAAAAGAAATTGGTTATTTTACTCACAACGTAAGTTGTTCTGACAACCCATACGCCAAACGTACACTCAATGCATAACAAGAATTTTTAAGACAAGTGCAATTGTATATAACATACCACATTTTGGGCCAAGGCAAAAACACACCATTACATTCTTTCTCATTAACAATCACTCTTCATCACATCTACATAAAAAACAAAGTCCATTCAAACTACTCGCCAATGTTTGCCGATTGTTTAACCCACTACTAGGTCATCTTTAACTTGTAAATGACTATTTTTGTTCAAAATATTAATGCCCACTTGTTGTTTTTACAGCTAACTATATTCTCAGTTTTCATGAAATCCATCCACCACATATGCATAAAATATCTATCTATATCAGACAAAGTGTTTTTACAGAATCCAGAGAGAGAGAAAAAACATACCATAAAAACATATTTGATCAGGATGTCACTGCCAAACTCTACATAATTGTTATCATTGGATATCAGTGAATTTCTGTCCATTAGCATGTTCGCTCTGAATATGGTTCAATTCTCTAATCGCTTGTCATTTTCCGAGTTATTGGACCCATCAGATGGATTTGATGTTTCATCTGCACATTAAAATGTGAACTGAAATCTCATGACAAATGTGCTCTTATGTAACCTAGATACGTAGATTGAGTTTTTTCTAGCTCCATGGTGATACTATTTTCTTTAAGGAATACGTCGTACTCTAGTATCATTCCCAAAAAGTTAAATATGTGTATTAACATACATTGTCCAATTAAGTAATATAATCCTTACAGACCCAGTGATTCACCCAAAAGATCACAATCTTTGAAATTACAGGAGTAACCTCAAAGTGAAGGAAAAGTTTGTAGTTATTTTTTTTTTCTAACAGAAAAATTGACAGAAAAGGAATAAACTGATAGTAGTTCAATATAGAATCAGAAAAGGCATGTCTTTATGTCATGTAGAGACTTTATTCATGCGACCATCAATGATTTGGTTTGGTTTAACATTGTCCCTTTTTTCCTTTTCCTCCTCCTGTCTTTTCTTTCTTCTCTCTTCATTCTCTGCCTTCTTCTCTGCCTTATTCTCTTCCTCCTTATTGCTCGTCCTCCTCTTCCATATTGGTGAATGAAGTTCACAACCCCCAACAGCTAAATTTGAGACATCACATCACCATTTTCTCTCCCTCATGACACCCACGATAACACACACACCATCTTTTTCTTTTGTAACAGCAACAATACAATATAACCCATAACCCATATTCAAATATCCTTTTTTCCATTTCAAATTCACAACACAAACACATTCACTCAAGATACGTAAAAAACGGGAGAAAAATATTACGTTCCGTCTTCTTTGTGACACTTTGCCCCTAACACTATAGCCACTATAGCCCCTCACATCATAACACTATTATGAATGTGTCAAATTGCCCTGATCGCTGTCACACATTGTACAGTCACTAAAAATGAAGAGGTCTGTCATTGATGTGAAAGCTCTCCCAGGCAGATTTCTATCATTTGATACCTTAAAAGTGGCATTATGGTAAACTATTTTAATCTTTGTACTTGGACACCTTTCAAGTTTGGGAAATTCCGCAAAAGATGTTTTTCATGTGTGATTTGAATGAAAATGCAGATGAAATTGGGGGAGTAGAAAGTGGCAGGGAATTTTGTTTTTTTCAGTCAGAATTTTCAAGGCTTGGCAAGTACCACTCATTTTTTACAGCAACAAATTAATAAAAATTTTTGGATTTTCCTCAGTTAGAATACAAATCCATATGAACTAAATTTGTAGTTGTTAACTTTTTTATGTTGTTGGGGTGGGTGTGGACTTAACCTTCACCTATAATTTGAGTGAAAAATACCTTCTGGGACAATTAGTGTATTTTTCCACTATAATTTTCTTGTAAATCTGATGTATACATGACGGGACATCTTGGATCTCCCAGGGGAAAATTACCCACCCCCCCGCAGTCTTAAAATAAATTTGTCCCTTGAATTTTTCTAATTGTGTCTTGTTTTGTTTGTATCTTAAAGGTGCGTTTCCGATCGTCTTTGGACCCCACTGATTTACCCGGGGAGTAGTATCGATTTGATACCAGATGAAAGGCCGTATTTTCTCATTGTCGTGCTGAAATTTGAGCCATCAATCCATTTCATTCCCAGCTACAACAAAAAACCAGCCGTTTTAAAGTGTTAACCATCAATATTAGCACATTTGAATAGGGGCTTTGCAACATGCATTATTCGTCTACCATAAAACCCGCAAGTTGTTTCCCACGGTACTTGATGGGGTGTAATGTGCAATACAAGGCCTCCAGATCCAGTGGTGTAGCCAGAGGGGGGGGCAGGGGGCAGCTGTCCCCCCTGTGGTGAATCTGCCCCCCTGAAAAATTATTGATTTACATAGGTCCCCCCCCATATACATACTAACAAATTTAATATAGGCTTGTCCCCCCCTGAGAATATGTGCCCCCCTTTGCCCCCCTTAAAAAAGCTGGCTACGCCACTGCTCCATATCAAATAGAGAATTCAATACACATAAAAGTAAAAAATTTTCAGGAAAAGCACCTTTAAGCTGTTTGTAATTTGTTAAAGCTGTTTCTCTTTTCCATTATCAAGGAATCTTATTTGAATTGCCTCCCGCACCAATGGGGAAATTCTCTATCATGTCATTTTAATTTCCTTTTGTGCTGAAAGCTTGTTAACTGTTGTGAATATTGCTATGCTTAGTTTTCTTAAAAATAGGAATCAAATATACATTCCTTCCACTTTCCCAACCACCCTGTGACCCCTAACAACTTCAGTAGCGAAACAATCCTTCACGAGGAAAGTAGAGTAGTCACCCCATCAGGGCATGGACCTGTGTTTCAGAGTCAACCACACTATGTGGCAGTTGATTTACCTGTGCATATTGCATTCTGCTGTTCCAATGTAGCACATCTAAATGATTACACTCACTAGCAGTGATCACATGCAACAATGACATTAAACCTGAGAGAGGGCTTTTTCCTTTCAAAACTTGTGTAGACTTGACACTTCGAGTACAGAATTGTGTCTATTGCTCCTGTGGGGCTATTTCTGTCATTGGCGTAGCTTTAAGCCATATGCTGCTGTTCGATATCTTTCCGTAGTGGCGTCTAAACTATTTCACTGAAAAGCCAATACATACATTTTTTGAAGTTATATGTTGGTCTTAATAGCAATTGCTTTGAGTATTTTATTAAGTGCAATCTGCATCGGGTGGCAGGGGGGTGCAGAATTATTTTAATGGAGGTATATAAATTGTGGAATGCTGTTCACATAATTGAGGCCAAGGGATTCCTATCATCCAATTAAACAAGCCCTTCATCATTTTTGGTTGTTTTTATTATGTGTATGAACTATTTGCCCTTGAATCACCCAAATGATAGTCTCAACATGAAGCTTATTCCATTGGTGACCACAAGTCTCCAGGGACGAATTGGACAACCAGGACTTACATACAACCTACTGTTTTTCAAACTGACTGTAATTACATGTACTTTATAGGATGCTTATACCCGGGACCAATGGCTTTAAGTCCCCTTTGAAGGACAAGGTGCTTTCATGGTTAACTTGCTTATTCCAAATGTACTGTGGGGGAGAGCAGATCTTGATAGGCCTATTTGATTCAGTGATCAGTTATCCAGATATTTTAACCCTTTGACACTACCTGCCTATCTTATTGGTCTCTTACGCCTATTTAATTGGTTACAACGGCCGGATTCTTACGAACGTGGTAGCCTAACGGTACTACACCATGTCTACCTCGGCAGCTACTGCACAGTAACACTGAGCTATTTGCGATGCCGTAGCTGCAAGATAGGGCTTACAAAGTACACAGTTATTCGGTATACGTATGTGGCTACTCTGCTTTACTACTCCAATGGGCTCCCTGGGTAGTTGCCACTAGGTGGAGAGAAGGTGGATGTTGAATAGACAGTAACCGGATAGACCGCAGCTACCACGTATCTACCCCGGATACCCGGCGACGCCATTTTGATAGTGGATAAAATATTTTCATGAATGAGGGCGCTAACACTATTGGCTCCGTTTAGCTTTTTTTGAACGTTTTTTGGGAAAATCATTACGAAATTCAAATCGGGCATCATCAAAAACCCCGGATATTTCTACACATGTAATAAAAAATGGCAAATATATGCAAAAATCTCAAAAAACCAAAATTGGGCCATGAGAAATAGCCGCGCGCGCTGAAGGAGCCTGTGTAACCACGCGCTACGCCACGACGGTGCCAGACAGCCCGCTGTGTGTACACTATCCGTCTATGCGGCAAAAATACACGAATCCTGGCCGGTGAGTTGTACGTCTAGTGGGTTATGTAATCCATGTCTACTCGGTTGTAGCTGTGTGGTAACTAGCATGAAGAATTGGCCGTGTACTTGGTGATATCATGTAATGAGAAGATCAGATATACGGTAAGAATGGTGATAATTCTGATTTATACAGAAATATAGATGCACTCTTTTGATTGGATTACTCATAGAGCTATCTAATGTTGGGTCGCATAATGAAGCCATTAGACTGATTCTTAGACCCAATTCCCTTTGGTGGTCCTGGGATTTTTTACAGGGATCCTTTGTACCACCCTATGGTACAGGCAAAACCACACTAGACCACATTTTGTGCACCTGCACTTTAGTGCAGAGGCACATATTAATCCAACTAAATCTGTATCATGTCTGTCTGTGGTGTAATGTATTTATTTGGGTGTAGTGGTTAAAATTTTGGTTAACGCTTTTCAAATTGCTTGTGCATCGACACCTTAACTCCAATTGTCGCCAACCAAACTCAGGTCAATAAGGTCAACCATTAGAGAGTTTCATGTCATGTAGGTATAAAGGTCACATCCTCGGTCACAGGTCATTAGAGTCAACTTGTGCAGAGAGCGAAGGTAAGGCGGATCACGATTAAAAAATAACCACAAAATTAGAAAATAATTTTGGATCTCTGAAATCACTTATCTGTCCCATCCATATTTACTTCATGCAGGCCCCTTCTAAGACATATTAGGTTAATATAAAAAAGTCATTAAGAAACATAAAAGATAATATTGAAAGAATTTCATTTAAAGTCTGTAATAAAGTGCAAGAAATCTGCAAGGATAACATTAATGAGTCACAATCTAATCCAGTATTGATTCATAGCTATATAGGTCAGGCCAAGTAAAATTCTGTAAAATATTTCTGGATTGCCACTTCAGCTGACTTAACACAATATTACCAGAGAGCATTAACATATCCCAAATCAAATAAATATCGAAGATAACAAGAAGAGTAAAAATGAACAGGCTATAGATTTTTTTTCCCAGTCCCTTCTGTGTCTCTCTCTTTTTGCAAACTTGGTGGACTTGACACGTAACATATAAATTGTGTCAGATGCCTTCGCAGGTCGTAACACCGCGTGCTTTCAGCTGTATCGAAGATTCAACACACGCAAGTCAAAATGCTTTCAGGCAGTTTGCAGCTGGCAAGCCTGCACATTTTAGAGGATATTTTAAAGAGTAAAGTGAATTTCTAAAGAATTTTCTATTTTGGCTGACAATGTTGTACCGTTTTGATTTCGAGAGGAAGTGACTAATAAATCACTTGAACTGGCGATCGAGAATTAGTGCTCTACATGCATAAGGGGATTCTGTCTGGAAAATTGTATATAGTTTATAGGTTGATAGACGGAGTGAATTCTGTTTCGATGACTATGTTTAAAAAATGTTAAAATTATACGATTTAAAGGCACTATCAGTGATTTGCTTGATCAGAAAATCGAACAAAAATATTAAAAAGCAGATATTTTGCATGTCTTTAACAAGAATAGGTATCCTAACATACCCTTCAAGTGATAGGACCAAACGCAACCTAATAAGCACAAAATCGGATATTTTAGTCATTACTGTCCGTACGGACACTTACTACAACACATAGTTGAATGGAAATTCATATTGTTGAATATTGCTGTTCTTACTTTTTTAACTTATGAGCATTCTGCAGACTTATACTTCTTTTTGAAGTTATTCCTGCAAATTTCAAAATATTTTGACTCTTTTGGGTGAGTGTCTAAAGTTAATGATTAGTTTGTGATAAGCATGATAAATGCTTCCAATTAGTCCAAACAACCTAGTCTTAGGTCAGTGGGTGTTGGTGCTGATTGTGGTCAATTATATACTTGCAGGTCATTTGTGGCAGTCATATCTAAGTACATGTGTACTTGTGTGTGCAAGTACGTGCATGCATGCATTTATGTGCATGTTGTGATGTTTGGCACATGTGCTTTTCAAATTTGTAACAATGTGCCTTATGGGGCCTCAAGCCTTGTGGAAACTTTGGTCTTTGTTGAGACTTTTAAAAAGAAACAATCTCAGAAGCTAAATAATAATTATTAGTTCTCATACAGAGCATGTTTCACCCTAATTTCATTTTTTTACAGAATAAAGTCCATCGTGGTATTACACTTTATTTCAAGTGTTTCATTTTGGTCGATTCTATTTTAAATAGTATTCTATATGGCTTACAAAATCATATATTTAGCAGTCGTGTAAAACACATGTAAATACAGGTGTGAAACTTTACAGATGGGGTATTTGGTCTAGGTTATTCAATCAAGATGAAGTCTTAACTAAAGTGGACCAAGTTCCCCTTTTAAAACAGATGAATAAAAAGGCACACCAGATACATGTTTAAAAAGTATACAAAGCATAGTGTATGTGCATGACTGTGTGTGAGTTGTTCATAATTTGGCAAAAGAGTATGCTAGGGATATTTCCGCAGCAATAGCACTTGATTACTTTACAGAACAAGTTGATAATGACAATAATTCTTTTGTGGGCTACCAGCATAGCTGGCAGGACCACTTAGCAATCCATTGTGTGTATGTGTCACTAAAATGTTAAGATTTTTATGGAGCGGCCCACAGCTTATATTCTTTGAATATAGTGAGCATGAAAGCCGAGGACTACAAAATTATAGTTTTTTTTTCAAAATTTCTTTCTTTGACCTGCAGTTTTAAATCTGGTTTTGTCCCTGTAAAACGGGGGTGGCCGGGTTCGCCTCGCACTCGTAGCAATCGCCCTTACTCCCTCCCTCCACTTTTCTTTCCCTTTTTTCCTTTTCTGTCGTGCACAACAGAAAATTAAAGCATGCCTTTCTATGGGGACGATTACGATAGCAGTCAAGTTTAAAACATAGTTTTTGGTCTTCTTTTTTAGTTGTTTGCCCAATAAACCTTCAAAATGTTCTCGGTAGGTGTCCTACAACCAATCAAGTGCAAATTGAGAGAAATTTGTATCCTAAAAAAATCTCCTTCTGCCCCTTTAAATCTTCCATGGGTGGTGCAAATTCCAAAAGAAATCGACAAATACATTCCTACATTGATTCCATGAATAACAATGATTTTTATTTATTCTTAAAACAAAGGTAAAACCAGATAAAACAAATGGACCAACAGAGGAATTTACCTTGGATATTCCACCTGCGTGCTGCGGTTGAATCATTTCCTTTCCTTCAGCAGAAGTCTAGCGAGCCACGCAATATGTCGTAAAAAAAAATGCCAAGGTACTTCTACCAGTCATGCTATCTATGACTAAACTCAAACAATGCCCACTTATGCATCTTTGCTTTTTCTGCGGGTTTCCTGCGATTTGGTGTAAATTGTCCCCGTGGTGCGACTGACGCTTATCCATTAGGGTATGGGGCGCTTGTGTGTTAATATTTGTGGAATGCCAATGGAGTTGTAGTTACTTGATTAATAAGACATTTCAAGTAAATCTGTAGAGTCATTTTTCACAGATTTTGCCAGGAGAAATCTCAGGTGTTGAAATGTTAATGGACCGCCGTAAAGAATTTGCATCGGGTCATTTTTTTTGTTATCAGATCTTAATCCTGAATGTAGTGAATATCTCCAAGTAGAATGGATTAATTTAGTGTATCTTATCCACACTTTTCCCTTTCTCAACATTTCCTATGGTGATTCTAAGTGGCTCCCGCATGCATCATGTAGACTTCAATTTAATCCTGAATATGTAAAATGTTACTGGCGGTGTCCTGTTTTTGTTGATTCAAGCAGTCGGGGTTTTTAAATACATTTTGGTGTGGCAAATTTAAACAGCGCGATGTGTTATTTGTGTCAGACTGTTACTTGTGGAAGTGATTAGTAAATAGGTTGAGAATAATCCCACCCTCCCCAAAAAGAGAATGCAACAAACTATTCATAGAAAAGAATAGATATATATATTTGTTTCCTTACTTTATCAGATGTCTAAAAAAATTGCCCTGGAGTGCCCCCCCCAATTCCAGGTCTTTATTAAAGATTTATGCAAATTACTTATACAATTTCAAAAGTAATGTTTATTAAGCTTTCCAAAACAGCAAACCCCAAATGAAGTTGGGTCCCAAATGACTCAGTCAGGGCCGTAGCCAGGGACTGCAACGGACCACCACCAAAAAGGACCAATCTGCAAAAGGTCCGTTTTTTTTTTTTAATCATGCAAAGTTCTGCTTTTTGCCTCCAACACCGCCCGAGGTATATTGTTGAATCGGTTTCACTTCTAATAGATAAAATTCCAGAAAGTAATGTTTTATACCATAAATTAATGTCAATTGTCAAAATCGCAGAGCTTCCGGCGGCTTCGCCCCTGGACCCTCACCAGGTATTTTTCCCTGGACCCCAGCAGGTGCCCAAGCGGGCCACTGCACCCACCGTTAGTTCTTGCACTTCGTGCTCGAAAGGTCCACTTCTTAAAAATCCGCACCCCCAAATAAATTCATGGCTACAGGCCTGGACTGAGTTCAGTCCTGCCTTTTTAAAATCTGTTGTTTTATTTGTAACATGACATGACCTTGATTTTTGGGGCAGCACCTTAACATGTGGATGTGTTATCAGCACTCGCGTCTTCACTGTTGTTGCGCAAGAACACACACACCCATAAAAATCTGTGCACCATGCGTGGTCTCATTGTGTCATTTCCCCAATGTTTTGTTGTCCTGATGAACCCTATCTCGCTTAGCTGTCACTTCAATGCCGTCATTCTTTTTGTGTATGTCATGGTGTTAGGTACCCTGGTATCAGTGCCTCTTCCATTATTTGGTATAGTTTCAATAGCTCAACTGTTGAAAAAAAAAAAATTTGGTGGCATTGTGTCTGCCTCCATGATATCGCATGTCCATATTGGCTATTGATGGATGGAAGATTTTTCTATAGGTGGGCTTCCAAAAGAGGACTAAAGAGTGATCTTTTCATGGCCAACCAAGTTGGATCTGAGGAATTAGGCGTACATACCCTAAAACCTTGGAAGAGTAGCAAGGTTTCCAACCTCACTGTTATAATCAGTTGCTGACAATCATAACACCATAAGAACCAAATCGGGGTGATGAGAAGTGAAAAGTGAATTTCATTGGAAATCTTTGCAAAAACTGACAATTGGTTTTGACCTCAAAAAGTTGGGAATGTTTTGTTTTTATTTTCTCAATTTTGGGGCTTGTGGAGTTGAAACTTCAGTCGTTTTTCCCCCTCACTCCACTCTCTAATTAACAGCATAGCACTTTTGCGATTCATCCCCACAATACAGGGAAACTCTACTTTGAATGAACCCAAGATTAGAATACCACATTAGTTATTATTACAGAATCACTGCCATAAGTGAGCCACCTCATGTTGGTGTGACAATTGTAATACTGTAAAATTTAAATTTTTGTGGAATTAATTTTTGCACATTTTGTTTTCATTAAACTGTTTCACTTGTGTTTAGATTTGCAATTTTTATTCCTTACTTTGACCTCCACACAAAAGGAAATATTTTCATGCAATTTTTATTTCAGTAAGCTGCTTAAAGTGCAAGGAACACAAAAATAGAAATGTATTAGAACACTTCCCTTTCCACAATAATTATGTAGTTTTAAGGATTTTGTTTGTACCCTGTACAGCTGACTACTTTTTTAATCAGTATCA
>JAMKCH010021874.1:0-30000 GCA_023653785.1 Ophioderma brevispina | reverse complement strand
GTTCATCGGATGATATAGCACTCATTGTAACATATCCTAGATTGCCCCTTTAATTAGTTATTCACTATGTTAAATTTCTAATAAAAGTAGAAGCCATCACACTTTAGGTCAAAAACGAACTGTGTAAATGTGTTTTTGATGCTTTTGTGCTTATTTAAACATGTTTTGCATCATAAGTTCAAATAAACAATGTTTTGAGAAAAATGACCTTAAACGCTCTGGAATGCTTTTATTTTCTTTATTTAATTATCTTTAATTTGTTATTGTAAGAGTAACATAGTCCAAATTACTTAAAATGGTAATTTTCTGATAAGCTTGGTTTGAAGATATCGAAAATACATCAAAATCGCAAAAATCATATTTTTGGCCAAAAATCATTTTTGGGCCCAAAAGGCCCAAAAAAATTAAATTTGTATTTTTGGGCAAACAACTCTTATGGGAAACTATAATATGAGCAGTTGTATCTGATGGTGCCAGCTTGTAACAAAAATGCCCACAAATATTTTGTTTATGAACACATTAGATACTTGGCTGGCTGTCTGTAAGACTAATGCATTTTCAAACCATTGAATGAATTTGTCAAGTTGATTCAAATAGTCATGAAAATATATGTTTATTTTTTAAACTCTACATTTTTGTATTCAACAGTCACTTGAATTGACTATAAGTCGCTTGCAGGTTTTTGAGGCGGTTAACCCTCTGAGTACTACCATTGACTTTTCTTATACAGTATCTCGATGGCTCATTACAGGATAATACTTTAAACAAAAAAACCATCAAAATAGTCCCAAACATGATAATCTGTCTGTACAAACCTTGAAGCCTTTCTCGTCTCTTATTGGAATTTATTAAATCATAAATAACTCTTGATGCAATTACCAATAGAAAATTGGCTAGTAGCCTCAGGTGGTTTGTTAAAAAAATCAGGGCTGGTCTTCGAAAGGGAGTCTAATTTTCAAAACCCTGGATTAAACCCCAGGGTTAGTCCTACTTGAGTGGGCCCTTTTTTCCTTCCAACATACTCTGAAAATGTACTGTATCGGGCGATTGAGGAAAAATTCCTTCATGAGGGCTGGAAGGGCCTCTCCTATCCATGAGGATTTCCTCATTCATTACATTTTAAACTCACAGTATTTTTGAAAGGGACAAAAAAAAAAACTCCGCTCTTGTAGGACTAAACCCTGGTTTAAACCCAGGTTCTAAAGTTAGAATTCTTAGCCAAGAATACCAGCCTAATTCCTTTTAGAATGTAGGAGGTCCAAGTTGTTTATAGCCAATATTCCAAGTGATTAGGGGAAAAGTCATAATACCTTGCATCTGAAAGCTATACAGCTTCGACAGGACACAGATCCATTATAAAGCCAACTACTGTGTTGGTAATGCAATCATTTTAAGACCCTAAGTGACCAAGATCAATTAAAGTACGAGTGGGGGGGGACTGGACTCAAGGGGGAAGCGTGATGTTTGCTCAAAAAGGGACGTTTCTTAACTCATTGACATTTCTTAAGTTATCAAATTTTTTGCAGGGGATGTGTGTCATGGTTTAAGGAGAAATAAAAAATGTTTTACTAATGGGGGACAAGATCCAATTATGGTTTGGGAGGAAGTTCGAAAGTGACTGGATCCAAGGGGACGACAGTTGTCTGAGTGTGCTGATGTTTTTCTTAGAGGACTATTTTCACCTTTTAGTTAACAATTCTTAACATAATCAATTTTTGCAGGGATGTTTTTTCATGGGTTTCGGAAAAAAAGGAAAATTTTAACTTTAAAAAAAATGTTTTACATACATGTAATTAAATAGGTTAATTTCTGTATTTTTGAATGTAAATCAATACCAAATTATATATTTTCATGCGTTTTCAAAGTCTGTATGTAGCCGGTTAGCAATTTTTTTTTGTTATTATTTTCTTTGCTATTAGCTATTCTCTTTGCTATTAATGTTATTGTCTTTGGCTATTAGCCATTTTTCTTTTGCTATTTATTAGCTGTTGTCTTGATATTCCTGTTCTTTGTTCTATTTCCTGTCCATTTTCCAAATTTATTTTTCAAAATGTGAGGGGGCAGTGGTTTTAATCTAAAAAAAAAAAAAATTAAAAAAAATTACAGCTTCCACTTACTCAAGTTTCACGTTTATAGTAGTGGTCAAGAGACGGCTTAATATGGTTCCCGTGGATCAGTTGCTATGATTGATAGGATACTGAACTCCTAAGCCTTTCCTGTATGGACAATTTTCCCTGTGGTCGCCATGATATTCTGTCTCCTATCCGAATAGTGCGTGTCAATGGTCTATTGTGGTTCTCTTATACTATTGATCAGTTACAAAATTGTCTCTGTTATAACCGGTGATATCAGCCCCACATTTGGTGGAAACCTAACTACCTTCCAAATATGTCTCTATGTGGGTCATCTTATACTATGGATCGTACAAAAATATGCTCTGTAAGACAACCCTGATATCTAGGCTCACATGGTGACCTAACCACCTGCAATATGTCTCCATTGTGGTCATCTATACTATGATCGGTTTACACAAATATTGCTCTGTAATGACCATTGATATCAGGGTCACATGGTTGGGACCTTAACTACCTGCAATATTTGTCTCTATTGTTGGTTCAATTCTATAATATGATCGGTACAAAATATTCTCTGTAATGACCATTGATATCAGGGTCACATTGTGACCTAACTACCTGCAATATGTCTCCATTGTTGTCAATCTAACTGCCCCCCCCCCCCCCCCCCCCTGATCGGTAACAAAATATTTCTCTGTAATGACCAGTGGAGATTCAGGGGCTCACATTGGTTGACCTAAACACCTGCAATATTGTCTCCAGTGTGGTCATCTAAACTATGATCGGTACAAAATATTCTCTGTAATGACCATTGATATCAGGCTCAACATGGTGACATAAAACACCTTGCCAAATATGTCTCCATTGTGGGTCATCTATTTACTATGACGCGTTACACAAAATATTTTTCTCTGTAATGACCATGATTATTCAAGGCTCACCCATGGTTGACCTAACTACCTGCAAAATATGTCTCTCTTATTGTGGGGGGTAATCCTATACTCTGATCGGTTTACTACAAAAATATTCTCTGTAATGACCAATCTGGCTTCACATGGGTGACCTAACTTACCTTTTGACAATATGCTCCATTGTGGTTCATCTATATGCTGAATCGGTACAAAAAAATATTTCTCTGTAAAACCATGATATCAGGGGGGTCAACATGGTTGGGAACCTAAGAACTCCCTGCAATATGTCTCTATTGTGGTCATCTATACTATGATCGGACAAAAATATCTCTGTAAGTTGCCATGATATCAGGCTCACATGGTGACCTAAATACCTGCAATGATGGTCTCCATTGTGGTCTCTTATACTTATGATCGGTACAAAAATTCTCTTAATGACCATGTGATATCAGGCTAACATTGTGTCATAAACTACTGCAATATGTCTCAATTGTGGTCATATTACTATGATCGGTACAAAATATTCTCTGTTATGACCATGATATCAGGCTCCACATTGGTGTTGGGACCATAACTGACCTGCCAATATGTCTCCATTTGTGGTCACCTATACTATGATCGGTACACAATATTCTCTGTAATGACCATGATATCAGGCCTACCATGGTGACCTAACGACCTGCAATATGTCTCTAAATTGTGGTTCATCTATACTATGATCAGTACAAAATCATCTCTGTTAATGGTACCATGATATTTAGGCTAACCATTAGGAAGGCCCAAGCTGTCATGGAAGCAAATAAGTTCAAGGACATGAACACACAATTTTGCTTTTTTTTAACTATATGTTGGTTTTTGTTTTGTTTATAAAAAGTGTGGCAAAACCGTGGCTTGTAGTCTGTAGAGTGGGACATGAGTACTACCTCTTCCAACAGCATGTTCTTGTCCAGTATCAATTGGCACCAAATTGGAAGGCGTTGCACATTACAATGTTGTGGGGACTTGAGTGATATTTTAATTGCCTTGTTGCGTTCAGGAGTATGGGAATGAATTTCACCACTTGACAGCAAGCCGGGTGAATCATACCAGTTTAGGCCATCCACCGGGAACAATCTGTGGTCAGTTAAGCGTGGGTCAGTACCATTACGTGAGGAAGTGAGGCATGGTTTCCTCAGCATAATTGTGAGGGCCCAAAAGTGGGCTTAAAATGACATGAAAAAAACATAACAAAAAAAGATGTGTGTATTTTACAAAACATCCATTTTAAAAAAATTCTGATTAGTTATGCTGAAAACCCTTGTCATTTACAAAGGGTTTATGTTGCTATTTTCAAAAACAGTTCCAAAATTATCCTAGGGCAATTCCAAACTTGATTGCTTTTTTGTATAATCTTTGATTCTTGGTTGTAAAAACATCTTAAAATGTTCTCATAAGTAAATCTATAACAGTTTCAAGAGAAAATAGGAGAAATTTGTTATCTACCGAATTATCTTCACCTGTCAACTCTAAAGTTACAATGTTTGGATGACAGATAAAAACAAAGGAATACTTGTGGCATTAAAAAAAGAAAAAATCCTGGCAGATGGACTTCGGAAGTAGGGTTGGTGATTCAGCAGGGTGACGGGTGGTGTTGGTTCTTGTTTTTTTGCAATACAATACTACGTGGAAAATGAATCAAAAAAACATTGTGCAAGGATTAAAGTAGGGGAACCTTGGAACTTGATTAAAAAGCGAGCTGAAATCGTAGAATGTGTTGTTTTAAGTAAAGCAATATCTAAATATACTCCCCAAGTGTTGAAAAATGAAAGAGAAAGAAAATTGGACTGAAAATGAGCCAGATATGACCAAATTTTGTAAAGCCACCTCTTTTTCCGCCATTCCAATGGGAGGTTATACAGTTAAACAAGATATTACGTTAATGTACCGGATAATATGATAACGGGTATCATAGCATTATGAAAGTAATGGAGGTGGCATTTAGTTGCAATTTATCAATGTAACTGTAATTTATTGTGGAAATGGCATTAGTAATGTTAACACAAAATCTTCACCCAATTAATTCCTGATGAGTAAAATTGCAAACAGGGGTTTTTCAACCTACTACTGTAGTCCAAGGTATAGATACAAAGCTATGCCAATTAAGGGTGAAACTCTTTGCATATCCTAAACAATGGGAGATCTTGTTTTCTTGACTCTGCTGAACAGTTGAATTGGTGTTGGATTTGTAATATAGATGGGCACATGGTATAAATAGGATTCCTTGATTATTCTGTAGTTGGAACATAATTCAATAGAAAATGTAAACATTAAGATGACACCAAAGACAATAAGGACACCTGATAGTCATGATATTGACATTTATGCACAAACCACAAGTTTAATGTTGGTAAATCCCATAGGAATGGAGAATAGGAAAAAAAGGGGTTGTGCTTACAAAACCTGCCATAATTCTAGCAATTTTTCAGTCGCTTTCTTTCAATTTTTGTTCAACACTTGAAAGTATATTTAGATGTGTTTATAAAAAAGCAACAAAAAATAATGATATAATATGCATTATGGTCAAGATCATCTTTAAATCCTTGCACAATTTTTCTTTAATTCACATAGTACTAAGATCTATTTCAAGGCCTGTGAGTCTAAGTTAAACCACTTGGGTACCAGGAATGAGCTTGATGGGGCAACAACCAAGGTTCATTTTTGACTCCTAAGTAAATTTTAGACCAAGTAAATTTTGATTTAATTCATTTTTCTTTGTATTTTTGTATAGTGGTTGGTGGGAACCAAAATTATAATGTAATAAATATAAATTCCTTTTAAAAAGGAAGGGCGAAAGTCAAGGGAGGAAAATATCAATTTGTAAAAGGTATGGAAGAGGAAAGGGGATAAATAAGATGACATTTTTTCTGGGGAGTTTTTGCAAGTTGACTTATGTCATTTTTGGACACAGTACTTAAGGCCCGAGGGCATAAATAAACGTAATTTTAAAACACAGAGTGAATTAGGGGCCTCATATCCCTCTTACATTTACGATTTTAAAGGGGGAGAGGGAAAAATTGTTGACCAATCAACATAGGACCCTGCTATAGAACATAACTTACACCTTATTCGGGAAACAACAACCAACGCTATACTTACCCACCACCCAAGATGACCACTTGCAGACTCCACCAGCGTGGCCAGCAGGGAAACTGGAAGAAAGCAATTCCGCATGCCGGGGGACGGGGGGGACGTGTTAAAGTATTTTTACAGGAATTCGGCACACGTTACCACGTTGAAAGCCTTCCCAAAAATGTAAAGCTCCCAACGTTCAGCAACATTGTCACCCAAATGAACTTCATTTTATTTTCTTAAAATTTTTACTTCTGTCCACCCAAAAGGACTTAAATTTTTCAAAATGTTTTCAAAAAATGTACTCGTCACGCCATTGGCACTATTTCAATTCATATACAAACTTAGAAAAATCGTTTACTTTCAGACATTCTTATCGGTTCATTCCCACCCGTATTGAATCGTAAATTTCACATTTTATAAGAAGTGTGCCATTGCAATTTATTTTCTATACTATAACTTTTCTAAAAATGAGGATCAAAGGTACCTACGGCATTCTGAAGTAAAAGGTCACACCACGGGGGGAGGAAATGCACTAGTACCTACTAAAATAAAAAATGAGATCTGTCTGTTCGGCTATGCTTTTTTGGAAGCCGCACTTGGACCTATGGAGCTAGTTTGCACTTTTTTACAGGTAGAAAAAACCACCCTGAGGTTTATTATCAGGGTTCAGGGTGGACCCCAAAAAAAAAAAAGAAAAAGTCATCTGCAGGAGGGTTCCAATTTGCCTAAAAAAATTTGCCGTTATAAATGCAAAAAAGGGACGCTAACCTGAGCAAAAGAAACAAAGTCTTGGGGTCAAAGGTCACCAAAGTCACAGGACAAAGGGTTGCTTCATTGGCAGAAAACCAAGTAAACAGAAAAGCTGGGTGACCACATTAGTTACATCTATAACTTGGAATTTTTATGATATTGATATCGTGCCACAGATAATATCGCCCACGAATTGCTGCATGTGGTGCCAAACGTTTTCATGGCCATGGGCCCGATCGCTAATAGCTTTCGTTCCAGGGAAAGCCCCCAGAGATTTTTACGGGAAGTAGTTAAAATTTTGGTATTCAGAAGGAAAGAAAGAGGAAAAAGGTTATATTTTTCTCAATTACCCTGTGAAAAAAGTAGGGAAAAAAAAAAATGATAGGATTTGTTGGTTCCGAAGTTATGAGCGAAAATGTAGCCCCATTTTGGTTTCGACCAATATTTAATTGTACACCCAGTACTCTATTGGGGCTACAAAAATCACGCTTTTAGCTTTCACAGCCAATGGATTGAAATATTGGTACACAAGTCATTAAATATCGGAAAGCGCTTGCATCATCCAGCTTCGTTCTGGTTCACTTCCTCTAGCTATTCAGCAAGGAGGAAGATATGTGGGCACACCAGTAGAAGAACGAACCTGTATAATTTTTGTAACCTCAACGCCATCGAGAATGAATACCATTTCCTACTGGTCTGCCCTCGTTATCAAGACCTTAGAAATTATTTTATCCCTTTTATTATCATAGGGTTTTCCATCATTTTCACATTTGGAACATATGCTTCTGTAGAACCAATGAAAATCAAATTATTCAAACACATTAGTAAATATATATGTATTTCAAATGAAAACGTCGTAAGAATGAAATCTTCGCCTGTAAGAAGATTCTTTTAAATGATTGTGTTGTTAAATGGTTAATCTCTAAATTTTGTTAAAATGAGTAGTTCTGTATAGTTATTGTATTTTGAATTACCATCACTTGTTGTTTATATTATGTAATAATTTTATGTGGATTGAAATGGGCCAAGTGGCATGCCATGAATAAACTTGAACTTGAAACTATGGTGCAAACTTTTACAGATGGGGTTTTGGGGTGAAGGACGATCTGTCAAGATGTGGAAAAACCTTTTCATATTCCTTAGGCCTATATAGGGCCCATCCCCCTGTTTAAGCAATCCGGTAATTCACATGCACTCATGAACGAGTTAAAGGACGCTGTTCGCTGTTAAACCAAGCAATATCACTTTAAAAAAATTTACAAATTAAAAAATATCTCCTTGACAACATTACTAATTTCATAATTTTTCGTCCAATTATTAGGTTTTACGTGTTAAGTAGGGGGGACGAATTTTTTTTTTCTCGGATTCCACTGGGAAATCCTGGAGGAATTTCCCTTGGGTTATTATTTACTATGGAAAACCCGAAGGTGATTTCAGTAGTAAAGATCGAAGATGGTTCAACCAGGGCAAAATAGATAAACCACTCGGTTCACATTATTACCTCCTGTTACAAAACGGAATTTGTTCATTGTGTTTTTGCTGATATTTTGTAAATATTATTGAAATTTATCTTGCCTTAAAAAAACTTTTATGGACCCCTGATAGGCATGAACATAGTGTAAGTGTTAAGATCATATGAGAAAACATAGCTAATCGCAAAAGGGACTCATTTGATCCACTAGCAATATAGAGAATGACATGTGGTTACCCTACCCATTAAAATAAGCTTTCTGGTTAAGAAACATTATTTTGTGGTATTAAAACTTGCTTCAATGATTTTTAAAAAAACTTATTCAATGCAAAGGGAAAGACTGATGCCCCAAGAGTGGAACTGACAAGCCTCCAGAATTGGCTTTATGCGCAATTTTCTACTATATGGATGGAAGTAGGATATTCAAAGACTCCAACTTCGGGCGATTTCACTTGGTGCGAAATTGTCATAGGGAATCAGCATTTGAGTACGTTTGGTCATTGCAAGGATTCTATAAATGAAATGTTTTTCACCACAAGTGAACCCTTGTCTATTATATTAAACCATAAAAGTGATAAGTGATTTCTTTTTGGATTCTATAGTTTCGCATAGCCCTACACTTAAAAACCCTACCCCTAAGGAAAAAGACTTCATTAAGAAAGGCAAACATTTAACACTTTCCTTCCTAAAGCCTCACTGCAAAAGATTTTGCTTTATTCAGTTGGCCTGTTAGCCACAATGTTTAAACTCGCCTTTGGTAGCAATATGAACCACTTGATCCAGAAGGAGGGTTTTATATGAGAGCTAAAAATTTCATGCATTGCAATAGCTGGCTATTGTAATGAAAGTTTGTTTTAAGGGTTATGGGGTAAACATATTTGAAAAAAGAAGAAAGAAACTTTGAAGAAGTGGGAACAATAAGGGTGTTATTTAATTGGATAACGAAATAAGGATTATCACAAATTTATTATTCATATTTCATTTTCAAGGATTCTGAAAAAATTCATTATGTTTCATTTCAAGATATTAAGATTTTTTGCTGAAATCTACAAAAACATGGTCAAATTTAATTTTGTGTTGGCGCGGTTTAATATGGGAGGTATAAGAGAAATAAAAGGATTCTACTGCCTGGGTGAAACATGCTTTGAATTTTACTAATACTCAGGTTTACAATAGCATATATCCAAGGAAAATTCTCCAGGAGTCCCAAGTGGATCCGAAACAAAAAAAAAAAAATTTGTCCCACCCTATAGTGTTTGTTAGGCCAATGGCGATGTCTAAATTTGGGATTTATGCCGCACTTCCATGTTGGCCTTGTTAACGCCCCCCCTTTATTTTTCATGGTGTTTTATTTTAGTGGTTACCCCCGTCGTGGTTTTTAGACTGGCATTACCGCTCACGACGCGGACGCATGTGTGGAAGTGTGATCGCTTTGTTTTTTACTCTTTTGAACATGTCATATCCTTTGTAAAAGTCCGTTCATGTTTTCGCTGGGCCTATTATTGAGAACTATAATATGACGTAAACAATTGCCCACCAAACATTCATAAACGATTCAAAACCTTAGATTTTTAGAAGGGATTTATTTTTAAGCGGCACGAAGATTTTCTGCAACACTGCTATTGAAAAGTAGGTCAACACCCAAAGCGAAATCGAGCGGGTAGCCGTTGGCTACCCTCGCCCCAAAAAGGGGAAAATGGTGTAATATTCATTTAAACACCGGAATAATATTCTTGCCAGATTAAGGAAAAATTTGGTCTTATTCAGTCAGGTATTTTTTTATTTCAGTCTTGCCCCAGGTTCCAGGATGACATGGGACAGCCAGGGGTTTCCACCCTTCTCTTGAAAAAAACTGGCTGTGATGTACATACGGTATACAGGTGTGATCTCATGTACACGGGGGCTGACGGCCTTCATAAATCCCTTCTGAAGAATGGGATTAATCAAAGGTCCCTTTGCCCAATTGCAAATGAACCATGGGAAGAGGGAAAGGAGTGGAAATTCTAGTTTTATAAATAGTTCTTATACAAATCCAAATGCAGAGAAATACCAAATTTAAGGTGCAACGAGAAATGAAAATTCTGATTTTGCACTGTTGTAAAGCTCGCTATCAAAAATCTCCATCTGAAAGGAGTAAGCTGAAAAAACGGTTTCTTTGTTACAAAAATTGTAAAATTTCGAATTTCATATAGGAGCAAAGCAAAATTACGAAATTCACGCCTACTGTTTTCTATGAAATTATGGCATACACAACATACCTTTTTTCATTTTTAAAGCTATTTTCTGTAGCCAAATAAAGGGTTTAGGGAATCTATTGAGTGTATAGCATTATGAACGTAATGAGGTGAGCGTTCATCGCAATTATCAATGTAACTGTAATTTATTGTGGAACGGGCGTAGTAAATGTTCACACAAATCTCACACCCAATTAATCCTGATGGAATGAAAAGTGTTTCGCACACTACTATTGTAGTCCAGGTATAGCCAATAAGGAACAAAACTCTTAGCATATCCTAACCAGAAGGTCTCGTATTCTTTGCTCTTCGCAAGCAGGACTTGGTATTTGGATTTGGATATCCGTTGGCACATTGGTATCAATAAATTCATTGATTAGTCTGAAGTTGAAATAATCAAGAAAATGTACATTAAGGCTACAAAGACAAATAGACGACATGATAGTCTATATTGTACTTCTCACAACACAAGTTTTAATGTGTGTCAAATCCCATAGGACTGAGAAAAAAGAGGTGGCTTACAAAACCTGCGTATCGAGCGTATTTTTCAGTCGATTTCTTTCATTTTTTCAACACACTTGCAAGTATATTAGATTTGTTAAAAAAACAACACAACCTCTTATATAATGTTGCATTAATGGTCAAGTTCATCTTTAACCCTTGTCACAATTTTTTTTTATATTCACATTAGTACTAAGATTATCAAGCCTGAGCCTAATTAAACACATGTCATGAATGAGGCTTGATGGGCACCAACCAAGGTTTCATTTGACTCCTAATTTATAGTTTTAGACAGAAATTTTGATTAATCAGTTTTCTTTGTATTTTTGTATTGGTTTGGAACCAAAATTATAAAATGTAAAAAAAGGGGAAAATGGGTCATATCATTTAACCAGAATAATATCTTCAATTTCCAAGGAATTAGTTCAGTCAGTTATTTTTTTTTCAGTCCTGCCTCAGGGTTCCAGGATGACTTGGGACAGCCAGGGGTTTCCACCCTACTCTTTGAAACTGGCTTGTGATTACATACTGTAAAGGTGTTGATTCTTCCATGTACACGGGACCGACGGCTAACCTCTCCCCTCTGAAGAATGGGTAATCACATGGTCCTTTGCCACGTCCAAATGAACCATGGGAAGAGTGGAATCAGTTTTAAATAAATAGTTCTTATACAAATCCAATGCAGAATCCCCATTAAGGTGCAACAGAGAAATAAAATTCTGATTTTGCACTGTTTTAAAGCTTCGCATCAAAATATCCCAATCTGAAAGGAGTAAGCTGAAAAAACGGTTTTTCTTTGTTTAGCAAAAATTTAACATTTGAATTTCCTATAGGAGGCATAATACGTAATTCATCCTATGTTTTTTTCTATTTGAAATATGAGCATACACAAATCACCTTTTTTTCCATTTTAAGCATTTCGTAGCAAATAAAGGTATAGAATCTATTGAGTGTCCTAATCAATTATGAAATCACTTCATATCACCGAAAAATATGGATGACTTGAAATCTCCTCGTTGCACACCTTTAAATCCCCAGCAAGTTGTCCCTTCCAGGGCTCGAACCAAGGACCTTCTGCACAAAGGCCGAATGTCCTAACACAGTGGCCCTCTCAGGTCCATAGAACAGAGTTATTTTGATCTTTGTTTTCTGTCAATGTATTGCATGGAAAAAGTTCTTTGATATTTGGTGACCAGGTTACCTACAACTTGCAAACTGAGCAAATAAGACAAATGAAAAAAAATTATCAAAAGGTTAAAACATTTGAAAGTCTTGATTTAAAGCTACAGCAGCCAGGGTCCTTGTTCATAATTAAAATCTGTCCTGTCTAGCTGTAGTTTATTGGTTTTATTCTTAAATGTCATGGCTACACTTACATCAGCAACACCAATCCTGAATTCAAATATTTACAGAAACCTGTGGCTTTGTCTTTCTCCCAATTTGATTTTAGGGTAGTATAATGAATGTGTATGACAAGTGCTCGTAAATGCTGTTTTAAAATTTTGCTGTTTTAAAAAGAAGTGCTTAAACAACATTGTTCAGTTTGTTGTAATAACATGTTCGTCTTAACAATTTTTGAAACAACTCACAATCTTTAACCAAATCCGGTTTACACCTTACTCTGGTTGAATCATTTAAACCTTGAACATTTGTTTATTTGTAAACAAGTTAAATTTTTAAGCAAGGTGAGCAATGCACATAATGGTAAACAGCGGTTGTTAAAATTTTGAACAACAGATTAATTTTGTTCTAACAGTGTATATGATAAAAGGTGATATCTAGCACGAAAAGGTGTATCAACAAATGCTCAAATTTTAATGTCGGCATTGGTTTAACTAGCGATCAGGAAACCTTGACAGAAAATTTCACAAATTCAATGCGTTTTCAAGCAAATTCTCATTCCAAATATAGTCAAATCTACTGTAAGGATTCGTTCATACTTCTGCCCTAACTGCCGTATCAGATTAGCTTTAGGATTGTTTATTTTGAGTATATCTATGCATTTATCCATCTACAAGTAATAAAGATGCTCAAATTCACAATTAGTCTTTACAATTAAAATTTTTTAAGCTCATTGGTTTGCACATTAGACTATAACTAAACATTTGCAAGTATGCCAAAGATAATATATTTTTTTTTTTTTTTTCGGGTTATTTTGGTAATTTACATTAACCAATTATCTACAAGATGTACTGGTAATTTGTCAAAATTTACCCATGGATGTCATAAATACAGAATACTGAGCCAGGTGCTAGCTGGTTGGACGTACCCTTAAAGAACAACCCTGACAGAATACGGTCCATCCATCTCCCAATCTGACATGGCAGTTGCTAACTGATCTGAATGCAAACCATCTAAACAATTAACTCTCTTTGGGTAATAAACATGTGGTAAGGTGCTCCCTAAACATCTTATGAAAACACTAGTTTAATGTCTTAGAGAAGACAACTGGGATGTCTAACTACTTGGTTGGATCCAGATTGTTTTCTTTGTAACTGTAGCTTTTATTTTTAACAAAAGAAAAGAACCCATTCCTCAAAAACGTAAAATGCTAAATTTGAGCAATGCAACCTTCAAATGAATAAATATCTTGAATGTGTTTTGTGAAATCTTTCAGAAAATTGGTAAAATGGTACTAAGGACTAAGTGACTTAGTTGTTAACACTGAAATATCTGGTGTCTTTGCCTTTATATTACTATTTAGTAATGCATTTTATGGGTTGTGAATCTCAACGAGACGTCAAATTTCTTTTTGCAGTGAAAATGTACAATAATTTCTACATTTGATTAGACCAATCCACTCAGAAAATTAGGTATCAAATATCTTAATTTCCCACCCACAATCATTGAATGTCACAGAAGTATTGAGAGCATTCCCATCAGGTCATTATACTTTTTAAAATAATAACTGTTACATCAAATCACAGACCCATTTCATTCTGAGTGACAAGAAGAGCTTTTATTTTGATGACTTCCAAATTGTTAAATAGCAAACCCTGTATTCAGGGAGGGTGCAAAATTTGGTTTGGGTAGGATGTATGCAACATGATGCAAATCAGGGCTAAAAGAGTACAAATTTTACCAAATTTTCGGTGGAGGAAGCAAAAAATTTTATAGGAATTTTGCTCAACTAGTGGGGTCTCGTGAACCGTTTTTTGAAGGCGCTCCTCAATTTTCAAGATTTGAGATTTTTGGCAGAGTTTGTGCTGGTAATTGTCTCGGTAAACTCTACTTTCGAATGGTAATGCTCAAAAGTGCATAATCGAGATTGTAATTTAATGGCGGAACTGAAATCTTCTGTTCGTCTATTATAAAATGGTGCCACCTCACGAAAATTACCTTTGACTTGACTGCCTAACCAATGGAACAACTAATGGGTGAGCGTAGACATGTAAATGTCGCTATTTCCAAGCTATTTCATATTAGAAGGCCATTTCCAGCAGCCGTTGAATTATTATTGGAGATTTCCGATATTATTCTAATAACAAAATTCCCGCTTTGTGACACATACACATTTTAAAAAAAAAAAAAAACTTTACCATTCACAGGTATAACTTACTAGCCAATTACCAATACAACTGTGCAAAATCTCAAAAAAATTTTAAAATTGGGGGTGCTCTTCCAAAAATGTGCTATTATTGCTTTAAGGTACATGTTTTTAGTTTGTAACGTCGCAATCATCATGCATGAGTACCTTCCAGTTGTAGGCATTGTAGACCAACAATTCAAAATGGCCATGTAACAAGGCCAGCTGTATGGCCATAAACTTTTATTCTATATGCCTTAATTTTAATGCCTTGCTGTGTTGTATTTGTAATGTTTGGATCCCAGCGAGCCAAATCAACCAATTTTGAAGGGATTTTAATTCAATTTAGGCGAGATTTGAAATTGATAGTTTGTGTACACGTGTGGATTGGGTTGCTGTATGGCATATATGTGGGTTTAGTTATGAGAAGATAAAACAAAATAACAATTGTCCATAAATGGAGCTTGAAATTCTGATAAAACTTAGCTGTTTGTATAAAAATTGTGTGATTTCAAACCGCAAATTTTAAAAATGCAGCAAACTGTTCAATATGGTAAAAATCTTGAAAAATAATTCACTAAAAATATCTCATACAGTAGTCAAATGTTCGACCAGAGGGTGGTTGCAGAATCCCATAGACCATTGCTAAGTGCCTATATTGTGCTGACTACAATATGTCGTCAGTATTAGGCGATGGAAAAAAGCTACAAGAAGTTAAGACCACAAGAAATGTCGATGAGCATGGCTTTAAAAAATTTACCGAAGCAATAATGCTTTGTGGGCCAAAATTAGTCATGGTTTTATCTGTTAAAAACACTCTCAGTGAATCACCCAAAAGATGTCAAAATATCTGAAATTTGCAGAAATAGCTTTTAAGTGAAGGATAAGGCTGTAGAATTCTATAAGTTATTATTTTTTTCATCTGAAAAATTAGAGAAAAGGAAGAAATAGCAGTGTTCAACGACATGAATCTCCATTCAATGACGTGTAGTATAAAGTGTCCGTACGGACAGTAATGACTAAAATATCCGATTTGGTCCTTATTATATTGCTTTTGGTCTTGCCACTTTTAGGGTATGTTAGGATACCCGTCCCTGTTGCAAACATGCACAAATCTGATTTTTGATGATTTTATTTTCCGATTTAGCAAATCACTGATAGTGCCTTTAAGAATAGGATTTTTGTAGTATCACATGACCTTATTGAGATGAAATTTCCCCAAACTGGTGCATTGTGGGATGGACTCAATACACCCTCTGAGGTTGACCATTGATGTTGACCATTGAGCTTAGACATTCTAGCTTGGAATATGTAAACAACCAAAATAGTGTAGTTATTTTTATTCTTAAGAATCAAAACCAAACCTATGCTTATGCAACCTATACTAGTTGCAAAGTGACCTCATTTTATACAATGTCAGCCTGCTTACAAATAATAATGTACTCAAAGGCAAAAAAAGATGTCTCCTATTAAAAAAAATGTAAAATTTCAATGGTTCAGGAAGTACTTCAATACTACTGTGTGTGTGTGCGCGTGCGTGTGTGTATGTGCGCACGTGTGCGTGCATCCATGTGTGTGTGTGTGGGGGGGGTGGTTTGAGACTCTTTCCTTGGAGAGAGGAGAGTTGGGACGTGCCATCAATTTTTCATGAAAAACAGTAATCTTAGACCTAGATTTTGATCCAAATTTATCAACAAATTTCAATAGTTCACAAATTATTTTTTTTTACAACTTCTTGCCTGCATGAAAATTTCAGTTACCACATAAAATGTTATGGAATGAAATCTATTGAAAATTTTTAACAACTTGAGGGACATCATATTGCTAAACATCTATTTAATAGTATTTTCCAATCTATTAAAAACTGATATTATTTTAGAATCCAACTCTCACTCAAGTTATTAAAAACAAACAATTTTGAATGATAACACTTTGAGGTGTAATCTTGCAACAACAGAGGGTAAGCTAGAGCCCATCACAGGTAAAAGATGTTCACTTAAGGTGTTGGCATCATGATTTAAATAGGCTGAAGAATTTCTTGAAAATTTGATATATACTACATTCATTTGTGCTGATAACAAATTTGAAATAAAAAATATGGCTTACCGTATTCGTTTTTGAGAAAAGACTTTCAAAAAGTACATTTTTCCTCAAAATTTTACATTATTTACCACGCAACTCTATGGGAAAATGTGATGCACCAATACTAAAATGCCCAAAAAAGATAACAAAGGGCCGATCATTTTTCTGATTTTCACATATGTTTAGGTTTAAGTTGCATATTTGAAAATACCGCAATAAAAAAAATGGTGTCACCCTATTAGTTTTCCTGAAAATCGTCAAAAAAGGACATTTTTAGAGGGAAATTTCTGTCTTCACTAGAGACGCTGCGTCTCATATTATTTTACGCCTATATGTCACGCAGCAAAACAAAAAATGGGTGCGTGAAAGGTGAGACGCGTAATTAATCAGGTGCGGTCTTAAACAAGTCTATAGCAACATCAGAGTTCCGCGCGATTTTACGAACGCTTTACAGATTCGCGTAAACGCAGAGGGGAAAAATCGCTCATGAATTTTTGCGACGCTAAAATCGCAAACAAATGCACGCTTGCTCATCTCTGAGTTTATTAAAGTCAGCTTGCGCGTACTCCTTAGAAACCAAATCATAAAGCCAACACCTTAATGCACATCGTTCCTACATATCCTATCCAAAGGGATTTAACTGAGATATCTTGTGATGTACTTTCATTATCTGATGCAATGATTGACACCTTGGTTAGATTTAGTTTCTGGAATGATCCTATTGGTGCTCGTCTATGATGTTGTGCACTTAAGAGAAAATATTTGGAAAGAAATGATGTCACATAGTCTGGGCAATATCGCCAGCCGTGATATTATTGTGATATAATTTCCATATTGTGATAGCGATATGCCACATTGCCACTCAAGATAGAAGTAAAAAAATGAAAATGGTACTCTAGATGCAAAAAGAATAAATACAGTGATATAAGTAACACTGGTAGCTTGCATGAGTCAACATTTATAGGCAATTTAGTAATATTTTGAGTCTTTCCGGGTGGTTTCGGTCATTTTTAACAAATATGGTAGTAGGAAAGAAGTTGTGAAAGTGAATGCAAAAGCTGTACAAAAAGGACAGAATGTGCGGCCATTTCATGTCAAAAGGGCGTAACTTGAGTTACGCCCTTTTGCCTTGAAAGGGTTGTCCTACAAAAACAATGCATTATGGGATACATATTTTTAAAAAAATATTTTAACATTGCTTAGGCTCAACATTTAAAAAGAAAAATGTATCCCATAATGCATTGGTTTTGCCGGGTGGCCTTTCAAGGCAAAAGGGCGTAACTCAAGTTATGCTCTTTTGCCATGAAAGGGCCGTGTGGTTCTAGTTAATTTGGCTAAAGTAAATGGTGTGAATTATGCAGTTTATGACATGTGTGACCACATAAAGGTTGTGATTGATACTGATTTAACCAAAGGTTCCTTTTCTTTACCAGAAAGCTGAAAAAAGACCTATAGGCCTATTGGTAGAATGTTCATGTATGGTTTCTTGGTTGCTTGAGATATACCATAACTGGCGTAAAAGACAAGCTTGAATGCAAAAACAAAACTAAGTGAGTGCATAATAAAAGATAGACATAAAAAGTAAAAAAAATAAACATTCAGGTAATAAAATAAGGCCTACTGAATATAGCTCACACCTGGGTTCTCTTGGAATTCTGCCTTTGTTCTAATATGCACCTGGTACAGTTACATTGGTTGTTATGGATAGGTGCTTTGCTTATTTTCTCTCAGAATTTTCAGTTCACATTAGATTATTTTGAGATCAAATTTGAAGTGACATAGCTGACACATTATGCATTATCAGTTGGTCAAGTTGAACCCCATGGACACTTCCTGTCTATTGGCATCTAAGCACTATTTTGATTGGTCACTGGGAAGGTAATATCATGAAATTAGCAAATCAGAGATACTGTAAGAATGGGTATGGTTTGCACAGAGATATAGAAGCACTATTTTGATTGGTTACTCAGAGGGCTAACTCTGACTTTAGCATCTCAGTCATACACCTGTCTATGGATAACTGAACTGTGCCATAGACATTATAGTGTGTTCACAATATGATGAAAGGTGACCTTTCTTCAAGCACCTCAGTCATACACCTGTCTATGGATCATTAAACTGTGCCAAAGTCATAGTGTGTTCACAATATGTTGACAGGTGACCTTTGTTTTTAATAAGTAAATTTCATGTAAAGTGAATGCCATGATACCATTTTTATGCAAAAAAATCATAGTAGCTATAGAGCATAAGCATACAGAAGGGCATTGATTTTGACAGTATTATTAAAATAAGAATAGTAACGATTGAGTCCCTGTTTCATAATTTACTGAGCAGTGTATAGACTTTTAGAGAAATGTGTCATGAATCTTACCTTAGAAGTAACAGAATAGACAGGGCTTTTAATTATGGCATGGTAATAGAGAAATAGAATGCCGAGATTATCCTATGGGAAATAGGTTAGATGGATATAGGCACTAGGATGCCTGGTGTTATTACTTACTAGGTCAATTCTAGATGACAACTTAAAGGGGTATTTCGTGATCCAAAACCTCGTTCCCCACGACTTGCCAAAAAAAGTCAAGAATTTTATATTATCTGAATCGTTAGTTTTAGTAATGCATGTGTACCCAATCTTACTTGCAAAATTGATCGTATCTGTAAGAAATTTGCAGTTTGTGTTTTATGTCGTAAAATGGACATGAATTGCATAGGGCTGTGGGAAGGTCTGTGATACAAGCATTCGCTCATAACATCAAACCGCAAGATGGTATCAACATATTCTGGGAATAAGCTTTTCTCAATGATATCTATCTAGCAAACCATAAATAAAACGAAGGTGCTATGAATCATGACTGCACCTTTAAGAATTCCATGCACCCCTAAGGAACAGTGCATTGTCTTTTTCAATTAGGATATGTCATGTTTTGTGACTTTTTTGCAGTCTGTTTTCTGTGCTCTCTAAGAAAGAGTAATTTTTCCTTGTAATTTGCGACTGGATTCCGCACCCAGTTTGTGGCACCCAATTTTAACATGCTCCTTATATACAAAATTAACATATACAAGAGCCTGTCTAAAAACAATGGTACACTCAAAAACCAATTTTTTTCAATAGTATGATCTCAACATAAGTAATTCGTATTGTGTACATCCTTTTAAAGAGAAAGACCAGGTTTCCAGCATTTTTATTTCATCTCATTTGCTTTTTTCAATTTGAGAGATACTCCTTTTTTACTGCGAAACACAAAAATCGAGTTTGTGCCACTTTTCTGGATTTTTGGGGGGGGGGGGGGTGGATGTTTTTTTTGAGATGAAAACAGTGAAAGATTAGTTAGAAACATAAGTGTTGACATTTGAGCAGATATGATAATCTTTAAAAGGGATTAAACTTCATAAATCCCTTAAAGATATGGACAACACTTGCGTAATTGTGGAAAGATAATGAGTAAGTTCTGCTTTAAGTATAATGTGAATAACCTTTACATAATGTTGTTTTGTTAGAAGAGAACCGTGAACGTACAGCAACCTGGATGAAAGAGTTTTTTATGTCTTGAAGTATCATGAACCGAAATTCCTACCAACACCTTGAACTTTGCTTCCAAATTCGAATTTTAATTGACTTCAACATTATTAATACCAAATATTCATAATTTTTTAAACCATTTCTTTGGATTTGTATTGTTTTATTTTGGTGCATTACACTCCTTCTGCCATGATTTAACAGATACCAATTTTGCAATAAATTTCAAAAAGCAAAAAGCTAAAAATAAAAATATTTGTATTGTTTATTATTTATGAAAAGAAGAAATTTATCATGAACTGATTATGTTGACTATTCAAACTTGTGTCGATAAAACAGACTTCCTTTATGTACTTTAATCTGTGTTTTGTGTTCTTTTTCAAGATTGCAGTCTTTTTTGAGCTTCAGGACAGTAAGACATTACTGCCGCAAACGCCTAAAGAAGAAAAAGAAAGAAAAAGTGCCCATGCATAAAAGTGGTACAAATCGGTGTTGGTGTATCGCAGTAATTGATTATATCTCGGGATTTGACAAAAGCAATCACGATTAAACAACACCATTGAAATCATGGTCTTTGTTCTTTCAATATTATGCCACTAACAATGACTTATTTTGAAATTTCCATATTTAACCAATTTTTTTTCTGGTGATTGTATCAATTTTTTGAGACAGGCTGTACATGGAACTTTTATCATAAGTTTTACATTCCAGAGACCGGGTTCACATCTTGGTAACTTACTTGTTTGCAAATGTTGCTAGGAATTGGCAGAAATCGAGTAGCAATTTTGAGAGGTTGTCTTTAAGGTACCCCACCCAATTACCACATATTTTCTGTTTCGTAGGATTGGTCATCACCAACTACTTAATTGGGTATAGCAGTTAAGCAAGTATTTTGCAGATGAAAGGAGAAAAATACAGGTTTCTAATGGTCCCACAATCTAAGGTTGATGGTGTGAAAGGCGGGGTCGAGGCACAGGCTGAGGATGGGTAGTGCCCCTTAAATTTGATGCTCCTTTTGAGCTTGTTGGTTAACAACCAGTATATGTATATTGAGAATGCATTAAACATACCCAATAACAGATGCATGTCAACATGCCTGTTAAATGTGCACTTTTTCTTCATACTAGTCTATTGGGCATGTAATGCCTTAAAATTTGACTGTCTTCAGTAGATAATGTTAAATGCCTAACTATTGTACATGCTTTATATGACACAGAGCATGTTATATCAAATTCAACTCTTATAGTTACTAATCTACTAAAGATAGTTTATAGGGAATAGGAGCTATTATGGGCTGTGCTGTATTACAGAGAAGCATGATCTGATAGAGCCGAACTATACAGTTACTATCTAGGCATGTTATATCATTGTAGGACAGCACTCATCTTACTTGCCTCTATCTTACCCCAGGAGTATAAATGGGTACTTGCATTTGCCAGGAAGGTTAACAGATTCACTGTGTGGATGGAATTGGGAAGTTCCCCTTCACCACTTGGGAGTCTGGCCCAACCCTTAAGTGATAATGTTATGTGGAATTCCAGTACTGTCTAATCAATTGTGCATGCTATTATGATTAGATGGCACATATTTTGTCTTTTAAGGCCTTACAAGCAAGTGTTGTTTGTAAGTAGATAAGGGGCTTTGTATAGGAGTAGATAGCAAATGTTAGGTTGAATACAGCCATTTTATGTCTAGTCAATAGTGTTGTGATTATGTTCATCATTTCATGCATATACAACATGACCAGCGCACATTTGTTATCGGAGGTTATAAAAGGTTATATTGAATTATAACATGACAGCACCAATAGCAAGTTTGCCTATTCTTTATGCAGCTATTTGACTGTTCATGAGAGAAATGGTTTTAAAATATTATTTTCCTGAGTTAAAAAGGAAGTAAAGTAGTAGGCCTTACAGTCTGCAGATATTATGTGAGTATCCTATAATGAGCCAATCTGACCAGATCGTATTATGGGGTAGTATTGCCCAAGGGATTAAATTTGCAATCAAGTTACTCAACATTAAAAAAAAAATCAGCAAAGGTTACTCTTGTAAATGCATTGGAAAAAGTATTTCATTAGAAAAGAAAGCTCTTTAAAAGGTGTGTGTTCCGATCGTCTTTGGGACCTCCCCCCCCCCACGATTTACCTGGAAGTAGTATCGATTTTGATATCAGATGAAAGGCTGTATTTTTCTCATTGTCGTCCTGAAATTTGACCCCTCAAATCCATTTCATTCCAAAGATATAAAAAATGCCGTTTTAGTGGTTAACCATCAATATTAGCACAGTATTGAATAGGGCTTTGCAGCATACATTATTGCGTCTACCATCAAAATGGCAAGTTTGTTTCCCACGGTACTTGATGGGGTGTATGTGCAAGTATCAAGTAGAGAACACAATACACATAAATCGGAACAAGCACCTTTAAATCTTTCCTTTAGAAAGCCTTTACATAGTAACTAAGGCCTTTTTATTGCACATGCCCGTCGAGTATTCAGAAAACGGCTGTATTGGTCTTAAAAAATGCAATCAATTGCAAATGATCACTTTTCGTTCAGTGAACAAGTTTTAAAATCCCGTAAAATAGGTTAATACTCAGTGCATGATCACATTTGCTTGTTTTTAAAATTCAGCAAAATTCAGCCTTGCCTGTTCTCAATACAGAAACACCTTTAATAACTTTGATCTAAATACCGCTTTCTTGTACACACATGCAGTACACATGCATGTGCTTACACACACACATAAACACACACACAAACACGCACATACACACACACATGCCGTAATGTGGCATTAAAATATCCCTTGATCCTGTCCTTGTACATGGGTGAATAAATGTCACCATCTTAAAATTGCAGTGTGACTTGGGGATAATTGGAGACAATCAGAGAATCTATGTCAAGATTTCATCAGTATCTTAAGACAGGTATTTGCTTTCTGTCACTTGTTTGCTGGTAAACGTTAAGCATCAGCTTTGGGAATACCGTGTAGTGTTTGATTTTGTGGGTTTTAAAATTTGTTTTTCATGTGAGCATTGGCATTTCAATTCATTATGAAGTGAAAATGTTTTAGGAAAACAGGGATACTGGGGATAAAGTGTTTTGAAGCAAAGGTTATCTACCAGCATAAAAATGTTACGGCAATAAACATGAGCTAAGTAAATAAAACCAAAAAATAAAGCTTTTCATCAGGAACTTGCAGGTATAGCTATGTGGAATCACATTTGCCACAAACTGATATTTGATCAAACTATGTTGACCTTTTTTAGGTGTTGGATAGAAAATGTGCTGTTGGAAAAAAGGGGAGGGGGGATAAACAAATCCTACATAGCCCACAATCTTTTTTATGACAAAAATGGAAGGAAAAAACATTTTTTTCCAAAATAACTACCACCATCAAAAAGAGGGAAAATATTCTGAAAATACTATTAAATGACTACCTCTGTCAAGATATAAATGCCCCTGTATTTAGCAGTCAATTTTTTTCGTAGGGGAAAATTTTCACAGTGGAAATAGTAGCCAAGTTTTTCTATAGATCCTGTTGAGCGACACTTTTTAGCTTTAAACTGGAGTTGGTAACTAGAGTAATATTTTGGTTATTATTTTTTGTCAACTTATGAACAAAATGCTTAATAACTGAGAGTGAGGGAAATCTTAACTTAAGTTTTCCCTGCACATTAAAGGAGTAATTTATTTGAAGTTGTCAATAACCAAATTTGCTGGTACTACAGACTTCATAATGTAATTAGCCAATGAATTAAAGGTGCTTGATCCGATTTATGTGTGTTTGTGTTCTCTACTTGATGATGTGTGAGCCTGGCACTTGCACATATACCCCATAAAGTACAGTGGGAAACAAACTTGCGGTTTGATGTTAGACGCAATAATGCATGTTGCAAAGCCCTATTCAATACTGTGCTAATATTGATGGTTAACCACTAAAACAGTTTCTTTTGTTTATATCTTGGGAATGAAATGAATTTGAGGTCTCAAATTTCAGGACGACAATGAGAAAAGTACGGCCTTTCATCTGATATCAAAATCGATACCACTTCCGGGTAAATCAGAGGGGTTCCATAGATGATCGCAACACGCACCTTTAATTGTCACACTTCCTTAGCATGTATGTAACAATTCCAATTATCTGCCCCTTTCCAAAATGAACAGAAATTCAAGTTAGTCAAATAACCTTGTTACAAATTCATTTATTCGTCCTACTCCCTCTCAGCATCGGAAGTTCTACACGGCACTTACTGAATTTGTCGTGTTTAGAAGGGGTGCAAATAATAAAGAGAATGGCGCATTTTATGAGGCAGCTTCCAGCGCAAGAAGACTCGGCAACAAATTCAGTGTAAAATATCAAGTACCTCTAGTTGGATATAGACTTTAAACTCTCAAGTTGCGCTACAAAAATTGTGAGCTCATAATTCAGAACAGTACTTGTAAGGCATTGATCATTGTGAAACGTGAGGATGTTTATTAGTCGTCATGGTGTTGCTATACATATCCCATCGCAAAATGCACGCATTTTATAGTACGCAGTACATATCACTTTGCCGTTCTCAACCGAAAACCCCCTTGCAGGTTCACAAAAGAGTAGCTACAGTGTCGTAAGAGATTGTCTTTTTTTGCAAGAAGTTTTATTTGTGAGATATTTGCTTGAGGGTTTATAGTATTGAACACAATCCATTTTCTTTATTGATGTTATGGTGTATATGCTGCATACATACATTTAGTAGTAATGACTTCAAACATGCCACATTATAGACTTGTTTAGTCCTCGGAGGAACAAAATCGTACCTGCAAAAATTCACACAGTCGGGAATAACTTCCCTCAGATACAAAGGATGTTGGAACTAAAGGAACTGCCCTTTGCCGACCTCCCCTTGTTAAGCTAAATGCATCCCTTTATAACATGCTGCTAGTTACCAGGAGAGTTCTTGATCATGAATGTTTTAAAATATCGCATTTCATTTGCAGGAATATGTAACAAAACAGCCTGGAGGTCACATGACTGCGGTGTATTTCTGTAACTGCAATTTAAATGTGATTGTCAATGACCTTTCGGGGAAGGTGCCGTAGCACAGGCTCTGCATCTTATCTCCTGCCTTGACTGTGTGTTTAAGGCGATTATATTCAATGTTTTCTTTGTATAATTGGGTGCTACTCTGCTGTTATTGCGAGCAGACTTATCGATTTCCCCAAGTCTATTTCTTAGTCTTCAGTCATACTTGTGAAGAATGTTTCATTGTTATTTGGGTCTAGCAATTTCCTCTTTAAATAGGAAGTCAGTATAATAAGAACAGTCTGTTTAATTCTTCATGCTACATGACATGAAATAATTTTATGTAAAATAAACCCTAACTGTAACCCTAACCTTAATTGTAACTCTAACCCCAATCATTAACCCTTTAACATTTGTTACATGCATGGTTATCACATGTCTGTATCATGACTATCACATGATAATCAAATGCAGTTCACACTGACAAAAATATTAACCCTCCAATCATAGCTGGGGCCCAATGGCTTTCTTAAATATTTGTCTTAGTTAAATAATATCCAAAGGTCTTGTTGAAATATACTTAAAGGAATATGACGGTCATCTTTCTGAGGATACAACTTTGCTACAATCACCTTTAAAGAACGTTTTGTAGGAAAAATGGACAAGCAAGCAGAAAAGGGAAACATAATGTGCCTGCTGTTTAAATTAGCCCTATAGAGAAGCATGCTTGGATTTCTGCCATGCATGACAGAAAATTCTAAACTATCTTACATGAAGAGTGGATATAAATTGGCTTATTCACTTCAGGTGTGATTTCATATATTGGTAAGGATTCGAATATTGAAAAGAATCCAGTTTTGAAAAAAAAAAGGTTCTGGAGATTTTCTTGTGGTCCTTTAAACTGGCATTTAAAACCAGAAAGTCTGGACATGTTTCCATTCATTGTTAATAGGCAATCTTATTTTGGCTGTTGATTGTAACCAATCCAGCCACTTTAAACAAATATATAAATTTTTTCGCTTTGGTGGTTAGCAATATTTGTGTGTAGCTGTCATTTTAACTGTAACAATTATGTTGAATTGATGGGACACCTTTAATTGTTACACAGTTAAACACTGAGTTTTGAGTGCCTTGAGTCAGTATTCACAGAATCAATCTCTCATCACGTAGGAGTAACGAAGAAGATAATTCTCCTTTGGGACAAGTGTAAAAGTTCATTAATTTTGCTTGGAGATGTTTTATAGATGATACACTGCAGGATCTTATTATCATTTCCTATTTTACAGTTGAGAGGTTATTATACTGAGAAACAACCACCCACTTTCATCCGGCGGTCAATTCATTAAAATTACAGCCTTCCCGGGGGAGGCGCTACCATTGGTTTTATATATTAGCATACAAGACACTGTTTTCTGGCAAATATTTACCATTTTCAAGACCTTGTGTCAGTTTTGGCCTAGTTCATATGCCTCTTAAAGGTTTGAGTTTTAAAGTTAAAACCTGAATTCTGCTGTATTTTTTTACCTGAATTTCTAGATTTAAAGAAAAATTCAGCCAATTATAAACCTTTTGGCTAGTTCCCTATTTTTCATATTTCCCCAAATTTCCATTTTTGTTGGTTTAAATTTAAAGTACAGGTAAGTTCTTACTTTCAAACCTTGAAGAACTAAAGTTGCTAGATCAAACTTTTAACAAGTGTGAAAGAACCTAGATATTTGCAAGCTTGTAGCAAATGCTTAGGTGAATCTAAGTCACTGAGCCAAGCCTGAAAGAATAAGGATGCTAGACTTATGAACAAACAGGTATAAAGAAGATAATTATCCTCCTCTTCCTCCTCCTCCTCCTCCTCCTCCTCCCAGGGGTGTCTATTCTTCCATTATTCATCACCGAGGTGGGGGAAGAATTTGATGCTTAGGTGATTAGAACCCAATATTAAATTTTGGGGAAGAATTAGGATAAAAGGTAGCAAGGAGGGGAAAAAATTCTGAGTTTCTGGAAAAATAGACACCCCTGTTTCCTCCTCCTCCTTCCCTCACCCTCCTTCCCTCACCCTCCTTCCCTCACCCTCCTTCCCTCCCCCTCCACCAATGTCATGATGACGTTCCAGAATGTCACTGATGGTAGTCCAAGATATATCAAAATTAATATTTCAATCTAAATTTCTTGATGATTTACATTGTATAAAATGTTGCACTGGACATCGCTAACATAGAGCAAAGTGTGCAACCCCCAATGTGGAGATTATGTAATGTGCCTGATCTTCCCTTCTAAAGAATATTTTCAACAATGATTTTCAGAATATCACATAGGATTGGTAATTTTTTAGTAAGATGTTTTAATTGAATTGGAAGTTTCAATTTCAAATTGTTAACTCTGTTTCCTTATTGTCATTTATTCACATTTAATCTTCTTTGAGGAGTACCCAAGTGCTGTAATTCCAATCCTTTCCATCAAGGACAAGGAATCCTTCCAATGACTGGAACCTATATAATTCCAATGACTGAATGGAAAGTCATCCGATATCAACAAATTCCATCAATACAGTTTTACCTGTGAAGTTCAACCCTGGCTCTCATGGGGCTCTATTGATAATTAAACTTGGTCCCAGGTATTTTCTTTTGATGAGGATTGCCACCTTGGCGTGTAATTTAGTTGGCTCTCAGGGGAGCTCACCAAATAGCTGGGAAGTCGTGCACCGGCCTGCTATAATGGCTATTAGATGGAGATGAAATTCTTAACAAAATGAATTGAGAGGATTGGTGGAAATACCCAATCCATTTGGCATTTGCAAGGTACCAGGGTGTTAACCAGTAAGGTGCTTGGTATCAATCCTAAATAGGCAAAAATAAGGTGCATTGTGTAAATACTTCACAAGTACACCTGTAGAAATGTTTGTTGTGTACTTCAATACACTCTTTGAACTCTTAATTAGAGTACATTTAGAGTATTTCAGGGTAGTCCATGTATATTTTAGCAAAATTGTCTGGCTATTACTCTGAAATGTTTTCACGCACACATGCACACACATGAGCACATACACACACACACACACACACAAATTGCAGTGGGTTTTGTATTAAGTTATCATTAAATCTCAAGACAAATCCAAGTAGATTTGGACAATAATACTCAAGCACTCATCATGAATGTTCCCTGTTACATTTATGATACGCATGGCTAGCACATGCCTACATCATGGCTAGCACATGCCTACATCATGGCTACCACACTAACAGTCCCAAGTCAGATGGTATCAAATAAAATTTCATTTACCAGCAAAATTGCCAATATTTTATTGAGACTCCACAGTGCAGTGAAATTGTTACTTATTCCTTTAACACTTATTTAATGCATGACTAGAACATGTCTACGTCTGTACGTCATGGACATCACATGTTAATCACATGCACTTCACACTGACAGCATAAGTAGGATTATTTCAAAAATAATCAAGGTTATAATATAACAGCAAAATAGCCAATATTTTGTCAACTATCAGTGAAGTATTTGGCTGTATCTTTTAAAATTTGTGTGGTTTGCCAATTTGTTTTGAATCCAACTTTCTGCATTCTCTTCTCAGTGGTAATCCAATCATGTCACTGATGGATGTCTGAGATGTGATGGTTATCACATTGGAACTTATGTTAGGAGTTACATGTGTTGTTGCTAATAATAGATTATGCTTGTCATGTGTGTTAATTTTCTAAACTTAAAGTTCATAGTGCAATTTTTAAACCTAAGCAAACACACAAACAGACAAACCAAAAAAGCCCTTGTCTCCCCTTCAGTTCAGTTTATGTGTTACTCCCCGTGGTCAGGTCAATATGGTAAATAAGTAACCTTGAGTGTGACTCCCACCTCAGTCCAAATGCAGGTATCCTACTAAACTCTATGTTTAATGGCTTCCATGTCACTAATTCTTGCTAATGTATAATGGGACAAAGTGATTAATGGTTTTATTTATATAATGCGCCGAAGAAATATTTATTCCTATGATTACAATGCTAAATCAATATCACCATAAGCTAGTAGGAAGAAAGTAGGGCACCAGGGTTTGCATAATTTGTTTATGCTATGAAGCATAACCAATATAATAGCAGACTAAACTTGATGGTATAACAATTATAAAGGTAATTTTAAAGAATTAAGGTCTTGCCCGCCCCCCACAGCATTTAACATGTTTCTGTTGGAAAGCCACTTGAGACCAAATAGCTTTCATGAATGGATTTCTTCAAATTGTGCCCTTTTCCCACAAAAGTAAAAGTACCAGCCACGTGAATATATGGATATTTAATTTGGCAAAAAAAAAATTGGCCAAAATATTTAGAAAGTAAAAAAAAAAGTGAATTAATTAGTTGGATCATCAAAATAACTGATCCACGCCCCACCAAAACTATTTCAAAGCTTACAAGATAAGAATTTCAAATTACAATGGATCTGCCAAAAAATTGAATTTGTGTAAACCTTTATGCTTATTTTGTGGGAGCAGCACATTTCCATTGCATGTTATTTAGTGTTATTATCCCTGTCTATCTACCTAACTCCAAAATATTAAAATACTAATCAGAATAGCTGACAATATCATACCTTGTCCTTATGAAATGAGCTGATGTTATTGTTGCACTTCAATTTTTAACAGCCAATATGCAGCTCGGATATTTCCAAAATATACGATACAAAAATACAAATTCAAACATTGAATGTTGAAACATGAAAACACAAGTAGAGAAAGAGGGAAATTGTTGTGGTGTAAAAATTAATACCATTCATAGTTAAAGTAAAAAAAGGTAAAATTGTAACAATGAAATTGCTATG
>JAMKCH010021873.1:0-37218 GCA_023653785.1 Ophioderma brevispina | reverse complement strand
CCAGAGTCTCCCTCCACACCCGAGGTGGGGGTTCCAGTTACTCGCCGAGACTCGACATGCACATGATAGCAACTGGATTACATGGACAGTGGCATACTCCCCGAGGTACACCTGAATTTGCGGTTCATCCTAAATTCATCCGGCATCTTGGTCCGTGTTATACCCGTCAGTATTTGTCGCAAAACCATTGCCTCGGAACACCGTGGCTCAAAACTCGGCGATACCGATATGGGTTTCCCCCGCCTTTTACGCCGTTGACTCATCTTAACGGACCGTAAGCCTATCGCAAAAACCATGAACCGGATGACCCAGCCTCCGAAGCTCGGCGATACCGACTATGGTTTCCCCGCCCTTTACCCGGATTTGATCTCTCTCTACCGGAGCCCTATCGTATTTGTCGCAAAACGCATCCCCGGATGACCCGTAGCTCAAAATCCGGTTTTGCCCGCTCTATAGGCGGTTTAGAACTCACTCTTACCTAGCGGAACCGTTTTCTCTCGTGGGAAAAGGCCCCATATGATGCCTCCAAAACCATCACCGGCCTGGCCAGTATACATGGTCCGTTGTTCAGGGGTGTAAAATCTAAACCTATCTCTTTTTTCCAGCTGGTAACGCGTCTGAAAATCGCTCAAAGCAATCGTGCTTTGCGTGCGCTCTCCCCCCCCCCCCCCCTCAAAACCAATATATGCGACTTTCCGCCTATCCTTTTTTCATTTCTCTCTCCACATCACCCCGCTGATAGATATACGTTTCTGGGTCCCGAACCGCAGCCCCGCCGCTACAGGGGCCGGCTTGTCTGCTCTCTGCGCATGTTACATTTTTGTACACAAAACCAAGTAACCTTACCGAAACGTCCCTAGATCAAAATCCAATTTCGCATACGGAACCCGTCCATTTTTAGCTCTCTCCAGCGGAGAGAGCCGGCTCTGTTTTTTAAATCCCCCCCTAGTCGGAAACACCGGAGGCTGCTTGGCTACAAAAATGTTGGCGCAAAATACACTACCCTCTCCGGCAGAAACATCAGCCCGTGCCTGCCTTGGCTTCCAACCAAAAATATTTCCGCCGCGTTGTGGCAGGGTTTGTGGGCATAGAGGTTAGTGTGTCTTGCGCCAACATTTTTGTATGTAGCATACGGGGCTTTCCCACTATGGGTGATTTTATCGAGATCGCTTATCCGCTGAAGAGAGCTCACAATGGACTAGTGCCTTTGCGAAATCTGGATTTTGATCTAGAGACGCTTTCGGTAGCGTTACATTGGTTGTCACTGTAAACAAAAATGGTGCAATGCGCAAGCGTAAAAAAACCGCCTGTAGCGTCTGGGGCCGTGGTCGGACCAGAACGTATATGTATAAGAGGGATGGTGTGTATGACGTGAAAGATCACCCTAGATCCAATGGTTTACACTGGAGGGTGAACACAATGAGCGGGGAAAGCTGTACTGCCCACCAGAAAAACCCGCCTGTAGTGGCTGATGCCTTGTCTCCGCGACCAGACGGATTATATGAGTGGATGGTGTGTCTGATGTTAGCGATTCACGAGAGCGAATTACGGTAGAGGAAATGACCCGGTGCCTTGCTCTTACCAAGAGATCAACCAAGATCCAATAGGACACCGTTGGGTGAAAAATGACAAAGTCAAGAGCGGACCGTTTGTACAGCCCACGCCAGAAAAGCGGCCTGTAGTGGCTGGGGCGGCTCGGGAACCCCTATATATATAAGTTCTGGTCCTGAACCGGCTACCAGCAACTAAGGCCTGCCTTTTTTACTATCTGCGCATGCTACTTTTTGTACAAACCAATGTACCGCTACCGAAAGCGTCCTAGATCAAACTCCAGATTTCGCAACGGCACTTGTCCATTTTTATCTCTCTCCAGCGAAGAGCCGCTCCCAGGTAATCAAATCAACCACTAGTGGGAAAACGGATCTGTTGCGTAAAACAAAATGTTGGCGCACAGTGCACTACCATATCAGATGACAAATACTGGGAAGGGCCGAGCCGGCCCTGGATCAACCAGAACCACTTACCAGCTAAAGACCAAGGAAGGGGACATAGACATTGGAATCCGTTTGGGTTGTATTTTGTCGTGCTAAGGAAGCGCATCAAAAACAACCCTAAACGGTCTCATTTTTAGGCTGGATTTAACCCTCAAATTTACCACCAAAGCTAGCATTTAACGTAGCCGGCTGGCGTGGCCCGGCTATTAAATGCTAGCCATTGGTGTAAATTTGAGGGTTAAAATAGTCTAAAAAAATGCAAAATTTACACACAGACTTAGAATTAACGTTAGCCGGGCCACGGGCCGCGCTTGTTAAAAAAGCACGGCAAAAGCAACCTGAACTCTCTACTTTTGGGACTGTTTACCTCAAATTAAAACAAAGCTTAGGCATTAAACGTAGCCTGGCGACGGCGCGCTGTGTCTATAGGCCCTGCGTGATCTTCCTTACGCAAATATTTCCTCACGTTTTAACCATAGGCCTTGCGGGAAACCACTTACGAAAATGGCGGGGAAGCTTAACACTCAATACGCGTAAACATTTGTACCTATATAGCCTTGTGAATCCTCATATTTCGCCGTTGTCCAAATAGAATTTTGTTAGAATTCAATTTGCTTAGTACATTTCGGAAATGCTTCTAAATGATTTTGGGACGTTTTCCGCTCGGGGACCCTTTTGGTTCTCAGTGCATCTCGGCCGTTTTTCCCCGCAGAAGGTTCAAATGCTTCTCATTGCATCTCGGAACAGTTTTCCCGCAGGAGGCCAATGCGTTTTAAATGCATTCTGGGGACGTCTTCCCGGAAAAGGATGCGAGCTTTTAAATGATCTGGGACGTCTTCCGGAAAATGACGCGATGCTTGTTGAATGCTCTGGGACGTTTCCGGAGAATTGCACGCGATGCTTTGAAAGATCTGGGGCGTCTTTCCGTAAAGTGACGCGATGCTTTTGAATGCATCGGGGACGTTCATTCCCGGAAAATGACGCGATGTTTTCGTTGCATCTCGGCCGTTAGGGACTTTACGTTCTTTTCTGTGCGGAAAACGTCGAGATGCATTCAAAGCAAAATTTGCCAAAAAATGTTCTCCAGTGCATCTGGGCCGTTAACCAAAAATTAAAACTGCTTTAAAGCAATTGGGCCGTCGGCCGGCAAAAGACCCGGTCCGTGATAGGGTTAATGAGGTCTCACTCAAATTGAAATATATTTATCTTATGCCTTTTAAATCATCACATGACATCAGGAACAAGGATTTGTTCAGTATATAAAATTAATTAATTGTTTAAGACAAATAATAGATTATATAAAATTTAAAAAAGGATGCATATTGTTAATTATGATACTGTACTCATTGTAACAGCTTATCTGCGACTTACATCACCCTTTTGGGAATGTGTCCATGCTGTGGAATTTGGAATGACCTTAAGTCATGGTATAAAGTAAAATTGTCATGTTGATATTGACTTTATGGATTATAAAAACAATTCTTTTTGGTTGGGCATGAATGAATCTGAAGAACTGTGGTTATTTGGTTAAGAAAGTGATTTCTGATAGCAGATTTAGGAATCAAGTCCTCCTTTGCAGTTTTTTAACCGTTTGATAAAATTTTACTATAAATGGAAGAAGAGATTGCAATTGTGTGTGTAATATGATTAAATTTATTAAACAAGTGACGCATATTAGAAACCTATTGTACAAGTAGGGAGGATGATTAGTCTCATGAAATATCTTCGCAAGTTTGGTAGGATCTAAGGCTCTATTGTATATTTACAGTATTGGATTTTTTGTAATGGAGGTTTGTATTTGTCTTTTTGTAAATGTGTATCCCTGAGCATGGGAAAAAAAATTATAAAGGCCTCTGGAAGGCATGAAATATAAAAAAAAAAAACCTTATGTTTTATTCCATTTCAATAAACTTGAGAAAAAGTTATTCACAACTTTTAGGTGATCCCGACTTTGCGGTTTTGTGTTATGAGCAAATGCTCGTTTTCCCACGGTCCCTAGGCCACTGTGCTACAATTTCGGGCAGTTTAAGGACAGAAAATACAAAATTGCGAATTTCGTTAAAGATACGACTGAATTGCATGTAAAGATTTGGTACAACATGGATAATTTATGTAAAACGGTTCGATGATATTAAAATCTCGGCTTTTTTTAGGTTAAGTTGGGGGGGACAAGGGATGTGGGATCACGAAATGCCCTTTAAATGACATACAAACATGGTATTTTCTTGAAATAAAGTTAACATATTCTTTGGGTAAAAAAACCAAACCAATTAATAAACTGATAAAGAGTCATTTGCTCGATCATACTACAAACACACATGCACACGCACCACACACACACACCCTCACATTCACACACAAACAACTCCAGGAACTCACTCACCACACACCACTATACGACCCAGTGGCAAGCTTCCTTCCTATTTTATTCTCTTTGTTCCCTACGTTGGCGGGCAAGTAGCAGCAGAATTCCCGTGTGGACTCTACCCATACCTGTCTTTCTGTCCCTCATGTTGTCACTGCAGCTCTGCATACTGAGGAATCTTTAGAAGGAATCATCAAGCTATGCCTTTATCACACCACATTTCTATTCAATGAGAAATAGTGTTTGCAATGTTTACTATTTCCACTATGGGTAACCTGGTTATTGTAAACCAAAGCGTTTGCTACGAACTTCATGGAAACTAGTACTATCATCAGTAAGGTTTTTTTCGGGGGGAGCGGCCCGGAGCCAAACATTGATCTGATTTTATCACCACTGTCGATAATTGTTTATGTTAACTCCTGATTTCAAAATTGAGCGCAAACCCCTGTTTAGAAGTACCACCCTTCCGTAAATCTTGTTACACATAGAACCATGATCACCGATTTGTAACTTACAATTTTCCAAGAACAATGCAAGAAAGGGAAAGATGATTTTTTCCATTAAAATTGATGGTTTATCGTGTCTGGAGGTCATAATTTGCTAAAAAAAAAAAGTTATCTAAAACTGTGTTGCTCTACTTTGCACAAATTGTCACTTAGGATGGTGGACTGAAAAGTGCTTGTATGTCATTTCTTTAGCAAATTAAGGTTGTGATTATGACAAAGTTGAGCATTTTAGAGTGCTTGTGGTAAAATGTGGTTTATTTTATGAGGTCCAATTACTCGTTTTGGTAATATGTATCAAAGTTTACAGTCACTCACCTCGGCTTAGTACAAGGCCTATGGCTACCCCCCACAAAAAAGGTGTTTAAAATTTTCTCAAAAGGACAACACAGTAAAGATCATCAAATGATGAAAGCTTGAAACGGAGCACGCACTCAAGTGGTGCACGTGGGCAGGGCTAATAGAGGCAACAATCCCACACACATTGATTATGTCCAAAGAAATATGACCCAGAATTAGGGCCAAAACAGATCAAAGGTTAAATTTGATCCAAGGATGACACTAGTATCGCCAGTGATTACAAAAACTTTACGCAACTTTAACATTTAGCCCAGCTCACAAATTGACATCAGATGCAGTGGAGACTGGAATGTAACCTTTGAAGATAAAAATCCCCTAACCTCTACCAATTCAAGTAGATGGCAGTATATTTAATGTGGTGTACCAAATTAACTAGAAAAGCATTAGTTCAGTGTCCCTAGAAGTTGATTTTACCCAATCCCCAAAATACCTTTCACTGATTGTATTGTACATACTATAATATACTGAACTGTTCCATGTAGCAGGTCCTTGGAATATAGAGTGTGGGTTTACCAAGAACAAGGACTTGAGAGATTATCAAAAAAGCTAACATACAAACATGAGGTTTGCCCACATACAAAGGACCATGGATAGAAAAAATGCTTTATTTCCAGGGAACATAATCAAAAGATCCCTCCAGGATAGCAAAAAGTTCCCACTATTTCTTATGATTGGGCTTTATTTTAGAGATCCAAATGTCCCTCTAAATGTCAACAATGTCCTGGGAACAGGGTTCCCAAAGTTAGCCACTTTTCGGGCCTGAAAAGGAATAAATTTTGATCTTTGCGTGCTATCAAATGGGCATAATTTACTCTCAGTAGGTTGTAATTTCAAAGTACAGATTAATTATAAATTCCCCTGGAGTCCTAACTGCTGTGGAAAACGAGTAAATGCTGTTTCCATAAGTCATGGACTGCGTGCATTCTGATGACTAGAGCAACTGTCAGATACTGGTGCAAGCCTGGCTGACAAATAAAACCAAGACATAGTGATTTTCTTTGTCCAGTACCGTTATGAAAGCTCAACTCCTTGCTGGTTGAGTATGGAAAACTAATAATGATTTTTAAGTGTCACTGCTGCTCCAGTTGAAAAGGGAGTTAGGGAAAATGATAAAAAAGATAGCAAGTCATCCCAACATTACTGGCATATTTTGCTTGTGCAGGCACAATAAAAAACAGGTCCTTAATCAGGGAGGGGCATTGGGGCGCACACCCCCAATTCCTAAAAGCCCAGAAACCCTCCAAGAAGAGCTAAAAATTGACAAAAAAATGATTATGGTGATGTGGAGCCCCAAAAATTATTTTTTTCTGTGTTTTTAAAAAAAAAAAAAAAAAAAAAAAAAAAAAAGGGTCCATTTTTGCAAATTTGGCCCGCCTTTTGGCAATGTGGTGAAATGACCCCTTTTTAAAAAAAATCACCAATAACCCTGAAAAAACCCTTTTTCTTGAGGCTTTATATGCTTATAGTATATTTAAGGCAAGATTCCTCAGCATTTAATTTTCCGCTTTTTAAAGGAATGATAGCTTTTGCATGCCCCGCCATATCTGTTGTCAAAATTGTGTCGCTATTGCTTAAAATTCTTCTAAAAAGTAAAGAGACAATTTGTTGCAGCTGTGTCAGGCTCTGACATAAGCTGACACTTTAATGGTGAAAGCTGCCCTTGTAGTTACTAACTATATTTGAATTTAGACTTCCTTACACCTTATGAAAATATGCTTTGCCCTCCTGCGTGTGCTCCAACGTGGTTATTAAGATTTGATATCAATAGAAAGTTTGAATTATGGCCTTATGGTTTTAAGAAGCCATTGTTGTTACATTATTTTAGTGCCAATATCTTAAAATGGCCAAAAGGTGAGCGAACCCTTGTTGTAGAGGAATTATGCAAGGCTGGAACACTTAATGGCCCAGCATGTGCTCAAAAGAATTGTGACTATAGCTACACTTACCCCTATCTGCTGCATAGAATCCATTCCAAATGGAACCATGAGTGGGCTTGTTGGGGTCAAAATTAACATTCTTGCTGCTGTGGAAGTAAACAAAACACAGAATATTGGATCGATTGAATTTTTGAAATCAACTACCCAATGTATCGATTAACTTTAGTATAACCACACTCTCCTGGGATTCTTATTAACACATTTTCCTTGTAGCGTTAGGCAAAGTCACTAGCCACAAGTTTAATTTGTTCTTCCTTTTGCATCCATTGTTAAGAGTTTCCAGGTTTTCTGAGATATGATCAAATTAAGTGGAGGCTTTAGAGTTGTGAATTGAAAAGTCAGTCTTTTTTCTATGTTAACAAATTATTCTCAAACCCAAGAATACACTTTGATGCCAAGTTTGGGTCCACATGGATTTATATTAAAAGAAAAAGACCTCCCCATTGTCTTTTCTCTTTACATCCTAAAAGTTTCCAAAATCTCCAGAAAAACTACAGTCAAAAAGATGCTCAATGGCCGTAAATCAGACTCACGTAAACGCCATCGTGATTGTATTCTCTGTATTTTGGATATTCCTTTTTTAGTGTTGGAACACCTTTTTTTAAATCATGAGTGGCGATGTGAAATATGGAAACTATATCGTGCTGATAATGCAAGCAGGGATATTGCCCATCCTTATACTGAGTACGTGTTTATACAGAATATCAACCAGGAGTGGACAGAATAGAGGTCCAGTGTGGGTCATGACCTTTGCACTGAGAATATAAGTTTTTTGACCTTTGTGCTTTATCTTGGTGCCAAATGCTAGATGACTCACATAAGCTTTGGTACGTAACATCATGGCATCTGTTGTGTTACTTACTGCAGAACTGCCTGAAAAAAAATATTACATTGACTTTTTATCAGTGGTAAATTGATATCACTATATTACATGCTATTTAACAAACGAGAGCTCACCGATTCATGTAACCCTCGCTGTACAATTTTAAGCACAGGGTTGGCGGCAGCTTAGGAGGGGAAAACTGTCATGATAACTCATTATGTAAAAAAAAAAATTCAATGTATTGCTTTAAAACCCTGTTTAAAATTCTGAATTTTGATATTTCTTGGGCCTCCCACCTGACGCCCAACCCTGGGTAGCACATACCTGTACTACATAGTCACATCATCTTGTATCTACAGCAGAAAGCAATCCGAATATGTTGGAAACCCACCGTACCCACTCTAAGACCACCAACATCTTCATTTAATATCCATCCCCAACATCCCAAGTACCCCTTCCCCCCATGTCCTATGTACCCACACCACACCGCAACACCACCTACTCTACCTAATATCTCTCACTTTCCCTCCCCAATACTCCCCTCCCCCCCAATATCTCCCCTTTCTTACACATCCTAACTCCCATTCCCAACAACACCCTCATTCCTATCACCCTCCTTGTTCTCAAGGATCAACACCCTCATCGTTCCCCCCACTCATTCCAACAGCCCTAATCGCCCCATTTTCCTACCCCGTCCTACTTATTCAACACCCTTATACCCGATCCACTCCCTCTTATCTATTCCCATGCTATGACCATAATGACTTGGAAGGACATGTCCATGATTGATTTGGAAAAGAAATTTATATTGGGTGGCCACCTATGAATTTGCACCGCAAGGAATAAACTGCATAATGGATATTGTGGCAAATATGAATTCCTCACCCCGATTATTTGATTTTTGACACAAAGTAAAAAGCCTAATAACCTTTACATTTGTCCAGTTTTTGTATCTGTTGATTTTAATAGTAACCTGGGGTTCGTCCCCAAACTTGTGTGTAATTCCATATGCTATTTCCTACATAAACCTTTCTTCATGCCAGTTTCAATCATGCTTTGGACACTATCCACTCAGGCAAGACGATTACAAACTGAATTTCGGGAATGGACCCCTACATACATAGTGAAAACTGGTAGTGCCTAGTGAAAGTTTACTACTATTCTACTAAGCATGGAGCAACCAATATTATCAAACGTCTCTGAACTTATGTGAACAAGACAAAGATAAACCAATAGTATAAAGAATATGATTTGGGTGGTTCAAAATTGGTGTGAGCCTGAAAGAAAAGAGCAATATAAGTACCCAAACCTCCTACAACAGCGTACATATCCTAATATATTTGTTTTCATTACCAATAACTTGTTTAGGAAGTATGCAGTGAATTTCTGTGGTGCAATTTACACAAACATACATCATGGTCACGTTGTACCATTGTGTTGTCTGTCGTCCCAGTTTGTGAATGGGGCCCAAAGGTGACATGATGTCACCAAGGTGAAATGAGGTCACCAAGGTGACATGAGGTCCCCCGGTGACATTAGGTAAACCAAGGTCACATGAGGTCACCAAGGTCACCATGAGGTCACCAAGGCACATGAGGACACCAAGGTCACATAGGACACCAGGTAACACCAAAGGTACACAAGGTCACCATGAGGTCATGTGGGTTCACACGGCACATTAGCCACAAAGGCCCAGGGGGTCACCAATGGCACCCTCCTATGCACCCTAACCACCCCCTCCCCCGCACAACCCCACCACCCCCACCCCCCCACCCCCCTCCTTACTAATCCCACCGAACCCCTCCCCCGATGCACTGACTTGTAATGGGACCAAAGGTGACAGGAGGTCGCCAAGGTCCCATGAGGTCACCAGGGCCCATGAGTCACCAGGGTACCATGAGGTCACCAGGGTCCAATGAGGTCACCAGGTTCCAAGAGGTCACCAGGGTCCCATTAGGTCACAAGGTCACATATGAGGTCACAAGGTCACATGGGGTCATTAAAGTCACATGGGGTTTGATGAGGTCACATGGGGTTATGACGGTCACATGGGGTCCCCCCCACCCACCTTGATGTGACCCCACCCTCCCCGTCCCTGGTTGCACCCCCCACCAACCCCCACCTGGCCCCCTCAACCCCCCACTCTTCCCCCTATCCAACAACCCACCCTTCCCCTATCCAACCACCCCCACCCTTCCCCTCCTCTGATTCACACACCATATGGATGGCATAGTAGTTTTTACCACCCAGACAAAGGCTGTGACTCGGAATCCCGGTATACCCCCCGCGATGGTGTTCCGAGGACGGGCTTAAAATCTCCACACGGGATACCCGGTTGTGTGAAAAAAAAAAAATTAATGACAGGTATATTTTGATTACTACTCTACTCAGCAATTGCCTTTATCATAACTCCATATATGACTGATTTTTAACAGAATTAATCATAGCACAAACCAATTTCACTGCATAGTAGGCCTATATGCATCGCGATCGTTTGCCTACAAGTGCTTCGTAGATATTTATTGTACACTTCATTTCTATGGCATAACTATGCATTGGCAATACGACGAACGGCCCCCTGTGCCAATGCGACGTGTAAAACCAAACAAAGCCGGAAGTTGCAAGAAGTTGAATCCTGATCGTTTTACCACCAAATTGCCGATGTCCCGCCAGACGATGAACGGCCACGCCTCAATAAATAATACTACATCAATAATACGACCTTGGTCCGTTATTCATAAATCAGAAATAAACCTTAGTGTTTTTTGTTTCTTCAGCAGTTTTGGAATAAGAAATATTGACTTCGAAAATACCAAAAAATTAGGATTTTTTGTAAATATTTATTGTGTTTTTAGGTCTAACTGGTAAACCCATACGATGTCTAATTTATGATTCCTTGACCCTACCGCTACATGCCCTTAGTGGCTTTTGAACCCGGTACTTGATCAAGATTAACATTTTGTGCTATTATGGGGCTTATGTTTAGAATTGGATCCACACCGCACAGGTTAACCTGATGCGCACTTGGGGATTTCCCCGGTGTCATTAGTCATGTTAGTGCAAACATCAATGACATGGTCAAGGGCAAGAGTGGGTGTTTTGTACATGAACCTTACTATGAATTACTATTTACGATCAATGATCAAATCCAATCTGGTAAGGTACTGGTTGAATCTGCCCCCAATCATCAATGCCACTCCCCTGTTTTATTTTGTATCGCTAAGCTATAACTCCTTGGCAACATGCCTACAAATGTCATACATGTGTCAGAGTTAATAACCTTCGCATAGCTACCAACCACTTACCAGACAGAAGAGCTTTCTCATCTTCGCTGGACCATACTCCATTGTACTGTATGCAATGTGGTCATGGTACCACACTCGCCTTGTAACACTCACTCTTTGTTGACTCCCGTGTTGACTGTGTTTCTAATTACAGCCCTCAGCTCAGTGCAATCCCACGATAGGCCGGCCAAGGCAACATATGTTTTTTATCAACGAGGTCACGTAATGTTGTAATCAACTCGCCATTGGTGGAACCGGGGCCAATGGCAAAACAAACGAGAATCACGTGTTGTTAAATATACCAATCGATTGGTGCAACCCACTCATGACTATACGTCGGGTGGGAAAGTAAGATCGTGCATATTAAATTAGGCTAGCCTATTGCCCTAGCAAACCGTGGAAAAATGTTTTGATTTCTCCCCATGCTCCATCTATTTGGCAGTCACCTTGCGATCTGTGGTACACAGACCTACAACCGTTGGAATAGCGGCCACCCCTCCGTCTTTGGCAGGGACGATCTGTCAACGTTATTATTTTCGGGTGATCCCTTTGCAAATAGACGGAGCTTCCAAACACCATTCATATGAAGGCATACCCACAAAGTAGCCGTGACTCGATCGCTGGTCTAAATAGAACCAGAGAGAACACAACGAGAATTCTTTACCAAATGCCCAAGAACCTCGGCAGTGCGTTTATCTAATGCCGGGCGCATAGTCCGAACTTCAACGGAATATTACCAATTTCCCTTCAATTTTCCCATCCAATTCTAAAGATTCCCAGCCCGAACACCACTCCCGAGCGGCCAAAAACAAAACACCCCGATTTCGGGATATTGCTCTATGGAGGAACTTTCCCTATCCATCCCTACACCCCTACAAATTTTCATTTTCAATCAATCGACGTACGCTCACATGAAGCCCCCTTGATATCGTCACCCATCGAAATCGAGTTCCCTCCCATCCACGACAACACCCCGCTCTCGCGGCGCTAAAGCGCGAAGGGTGAAAAAAAAGTCCCTCAACAACCAGAAATACCCCGTCTTGCAAATTCTTTGAAAGGCATGAAATTGAACTTGCCATCCCCAGCATATACATAGATTTTCGGTGACACCTTTTAAAGGCTGACTTCAAGATATTTCAAAATATATTTTTTTTATGTAAGTAATAACAAATAGTCAACTAGAAACTAAAGATGGTAACTGAAAATCCCAATTCCAAAGTTTTGAGATGGAACGTATTCGTTTTTGGATCAGTAAACATTTATGGGTATATTATTTGCGTGCTTTAGGATACTGTGTAAACAAAAATTCCCGGATCCCAAATTTTATAACAAAGTTTTTTTAATAATTTTATTATACGGTTTTTTTTCTATTTGAGCTTAGCTACTTCACACGTGTATTTAGTATAAATGGACAAAGCATTAAATGTATAGTGCGAAAAACATGGATTTGGTGGGACCCATTGGAATTATATGAATATATGCACAATGTACAACATACAACCTGCCAATGCCCACTGCTCCGTAGTTGTGTGCAAGGAACCTCATTGTTTTGCAGATGACCTTCCTTTTCTCGGAATCAAATTCCTAAGGACATGGAAAAAAGAGCAATAATATATTTCGATAGTGAAAATTTGGTGTTATGGCCTTCAATCTTAGTATCACATTCAAAGATGAATACTCTGCAGCCTACATACTGCATAACTGCCTGCCATTAATTTTTGAGTGGCTTAATCAATGGCTTACAGCATCAAATGCAAGAACTATCCATTTGAAAAAGTTTTAAACAAGACCTGGAACAATGAAAGACAAGAAATCTTATGTGTTCCTCAATCCTTGTTTTCGTAAGGTGTGAATCCCGGGGGCGGCACTGACACTGGAAAGAGGTACGGGTATGCGCGGCCCTTAAGACCCCCTTTTCGCATCTCTCCAGCAGTTCCCAAGACCCTCATTTGAAGCATAATTCAGTCCTTAAGGTCCCCTTTTGAGAAAATTTTGGCCTCAGAAGCCGAATTTTAGCCAAATTTCAGCTCCCAAGCCTGCAAATTTCTAAAAATTTCAGTTCCCAAGCCCCTACTTTCGGAGACAAAATCAGTTCACAAGCCCCCAAGTTAGGAAATCGGGGCTGCACATCCATACTTGAAAAAAGTTGAGTGCACTGGTGCATGTAATTCTGAAATTGTAATTCGAAACCTGCTCCTTCCTTAACTCAACCCTCCTATTCTCCTCCTCCACTTGCTTCTTCCATGTCTTCTTTGATCGCACCCTCCTCCTCAACCCCACCACCTCGAACACAAAGACACTTCTTAACACATGCTTGTCATCCTTCTTCAGCATGTGCCCATACCAACATACACTGTTTGCCTTCACCAACCGGTCCACTGTTTCTTCCAAACCCAACATCTGCATCAAGTCCTCAGTCTTCATCCTATCCATCAACTTCACCCACACATCGCTCTTATCATTGCTCTCTCTGTCCTCCTCAGAATCCCCATCTCATTTTCGCTCAGACACCACGTCTCGCTCCCATACAGCATCACTGATCTCACACAACTCTTATACCATTCCTTTCATCTTCAAAGGAAATCTTTTCCTGTGTAGCAATTCTCCAAATTCCTTAAACTTCACGAACCCATACCTCACTCTAGCTGTGACAGCTGCCTCGCATCCACCACCCCCACTCACCCTGTCCCCCAGGTAAGTGAACTCCTTCAACGATTCCACCTTATCACACAATTTTTCCACCTGTTCCACCATCCCTCTTATCTCTTTTTCGCATCTTACGCACACAAAATCTCTTGCCAGACTCAGGGTCACTCTTCATCTTTGTGCATCTCCCATGGATTCATTTCCCACACCACACTGAATTTGCTTTTACCCTCTTCCCATACACGCCGCATAAGTCTACCTAACTCACTAACACCTCTCCTTCAACCCCGTTCATCATCACTTTTGTCTTCCCAAGGTTTACCTTCAGACCCTTGCTCTCAAATGTTCCATTTCTGAAACTTATATATTAAATTTTGATTCAACTTCAAATGGAATCTACTGAAAAAAAAGTATTACATGGAACATTGATTGAACCTACTATAATACCTGCTTGCATGCGTGTTGCGTGGATCCTGCACCCCAGAGGATCAGATCCTGGGGACGATCCAAACCACAATGCCACGGCGAGGTCAAGGGACAGAGCCCTGGTGGGCACAATTTGAGTTTTATATCAGCGCCCTCTCCTTTTTTTTAGATCCCAGGGGTGCACACACTCCCTCTGCTATGCTCATGTGCTTGCTATTTTCATGTTTTAGGTCACCTACATTAGTGAAATGCTTTATGTACAATAAGGGCTATAATTAAGTACTAAGAATGGGTCACACTCTTATCAAAATGGTGCTGGTCCTTTGTTGCTGATGTATGGCTACTGAATAGCAATTTGGACCACCTTTGAAGACAGAATGACACATGGTATATTGGTCCACTTCTGTGGACAGACTGATAACTAACTGCTACAAAGTGACCAAAAACATGAGAATTTGGCAGATTTGGGTAAATTTAAAAAACAGTCCATTAACACACCAGAACCATTAGTACCTGTTGGAAGCATGCAGGAATGCAGCACTATACTCTTAAAGACCCCTTGTTGACCTTAAAGGTGAAACTCATATTGCCAACTGAGAAGGTAAAATGAACTTTCATTATATAATTGTGGGAAGGAATTTCCATCTTATCAATAGGCAAAGAATACATACAGAGAATTCATTCTACATTAATAATTTTTCAGCTGCTTTAAAAAACTTCTTTGGTTTATGAAAGGAAAATTTGTGTGGATCATAATGGCAAGGAATTGGGAGCATTGTCGGCCTTTCCACTGAAAACAAACAAAAACTAGAATTTCGCGGTTCTCGGCTTTCGCGCTCGCTATATTCAAAGAATATAAGCTGTGGGCCGCTCCATGACCTTTGACCTTGGCATAAGACCTTTGACCTCATCAACATATGAGAGATTTCTTGGTGCACCAATGACTCAAGTTTGGTTCCAATTGAACTCCAACTTTTCAATTGAGGTCAATTTAAAAAAAAAATTAACACAATTTAAAAAAAACTTAACATTTTAGCATATTTTTCAACTTGACCTCACATGACCTTTGACCTTGGGACATGACGTATGACCCCGTCAACATATGGGGGATCCCACGGTGCACCTATGACACAAGTTGAACGTCCAATTGAACATCAACTTTTCAATTGAGGTCAATTTAAAAACAAAAAATTAATGTAATTTTTAAAAAAACTTACATTTTAGTGACACACATACACACATCCACACACACATACATACACATGCACAACGGATTGCGAAGTGGTCCTCCAGCTATAGTTGGCGGCCCTAAACAATAAGATCCCACTGGTGGGAAGCAAACTGACAGGGAGCAAATTCTGTTTATTAATTAGCTCATTAACATACCTAATTTGCATATTTTATGCCCAAAATGTAATAAGGTCGAGAACTCATCAACCTACTTCCTTCCACCAAGTTACAACACAAGTCTTATGGAACTCCAGATATTGGCAGTTGCATTTTGACAAATTTAAAGGAATGCCCCTTTAATTAGCTCATTTGCATACCTAACCCGCACTTACAATTCGCTGAAAAGGTGCATGCCAAGATGGGCTTTCATGTAGCGAAGGAATTTTGTGTATCCAATGTACCGCACAAACCAGTCAACCTAACCAAAATGGAACATATGCGCAGAAGGAATCTGCTGTCGCAAACCCCCCATGATCTCTTAGGCCAGGGGGATAAACAGGGTTCCCGCTTAGTAGGATTTTGGCGTCATATGACAGACAGAATTTTCACTGGACTTAAAATCAGAATGAGTAACAAAATGAGGTCCACTTGGACCCCATAATTCTAAGCCTCTGAAAGGCAAAAAATATGTTTTTCCAAACCTCAAAAGCAAAATTTATAGACATAATATTTCTGCTAAATGCAGCATTCAAAATAGTGCTTATTGTGGGAAATCCAAATTCACAATGTTGCAATGGCTATTACTATTAGTATTGTCTGACAGAAAATTTGTTAACAATAAAATAAGGAAATGTGATACCTCGAAAGTTTCACCAAAGGCACAGTAGAAATCAGGAAATCTTTCGCACCATGTATTTGGAAACTGATAAGCCCTGATTAGTAGTACTACAAACATTTGGTAGGCTGGTCTTGCACTCTTGGGCCACAAAATATTCCACTGGACCAGATAATTCTGAACATTTGGAAATTATGGGGTCCAGTGGACATCAAGTTAAAAACCTAGTTGGGAACCCTGGGAATAAAAACATACAAACAAACAAGACAATGTCCTGAAAAAAAAACAAGAGTCCCTGGAGGGCTCCTGTGCATTTGGTGTTGCAAACAAGATTTATTAGCATTTTAATTTTTGAAAAATGATAACACTAATACTGCTCTTCGATTTCATTCACAGACAACCAAATCATGTGATTACCTGATAATTAAGATCATTGTTTGCTTACCTGAAATACGTCATATTTGCTTCCCACAATCACCAACGGAAGTGGAAATGGATCTAAGACATCCCTGTCCTGCAATCATTATAGAACAAAAAGGTTCAGTATTGATAGACAAAACACTACATCATTCTATAAATCTAAAAGGAATACTTTTAGAGTTACTGTAATACTTTGATCAGTAGCAAATAGTCTTATTTCACATGAATTAATAAAGCTTACCCACAATATGGCACAACAGGCACAACACCATACAGCGGGAGCAACGGGCAACAGTGCCTGATGCTCATTTTGTTAGAAGGCATGCAGGTTAAGAAGGAACACTTCAATGTGTGAATCATCATGAGCTGAATAATTTTAACCTATTTGGAGCTGATCGATGTACAATGCTGCTTTATATCATACAGATGCTACCAAAAACATAAAAATAGTGCAAGTTAAAACTTGCGAGATCCCCCTGGCCAGTTGGTAAGAGAGAGTTTGCACACCTTTTCTGGGGAATAAGAGTGGAAAACTCTGAAATACGCAAAGTATGACCTTTGACCTTTGGCCTACAGACCTATCTGTCACAGCACAAGTAGCAGTAGATACTAAGGTCCTGTGGTGCAAGTGTCATCTAGATCGGGCTGGGGGCTGACGGTTACAGGTGGAGACAGACAGACAGACAGACAGACTGGTGGACTGAGGACAGATTTTGCTATGACAAAATCCCCATGCCCTTTTGGGCCAGGAGGATAAAATCAATTTCAATTAAGTACTACAATGAAAACATTGATGTTTAAAATAACTTCACTATGCACTTTCTTAAGACACTTGAGTTAAAGAGACATGAGGACATTTTTTTGAACCCAGGTTTTTTGCATATTGGGAATGCTTACCAGTACATTAGATCACACCTGAAGTGAATAAGCCGAATCCGCAGTCTTTTTGTAATAAGATGATGATTTAGTATTTTCTGTTGTGCACGACAGAAATTCAAAGCATGGTTTTCTATGGGGATGGTTATGATAGCAGGCAAGTTCAAAACAAGGTTTGCGGTTTTCTTATACATGTACTTGTTTGTCCAATAATCCTTTGAAACGTTCTCGGTAGATGGTCTACAACTAATCAAGCGCAATTTGAGAGAATTTGTATCCTCAAAAATATCTCCTCCTATCACTTTAATGTTGAGGTTGCTAACAGGAAAAGCATCGGTGTTGTCAATAAAATCAATATTCAGTATAAATTTAGCTATAGTGTACATGGTCTGGCCAATATCAAAGGCAGTGCCGAGTTTTCACACTATGAGAGCACGCCTGTAATTAGCCCAATAGTAAATTGTGGTTTTGGCAACACAGAAATGAATTTCGTACTGGCAGATATCTTAACCTTTGTGACAGACTTCGACTTGTTGAGGGTAGAAGACTTATAAAAATGTGTACACCAAAGGCTTTGGCACATACAGCATTCCCAGACAATAGTGTCAACATCACTGGACTATCATTATGGACAGTCGCGTTCCATGACATACGACAAAGTTATATTTACTTACCATATGATCTTGTCCTATTCGTTTCCATGACTTTGTCTTAATGCGTTCATATATTCTAGGATCGTCAGCTGAAGCTTTGCCTATGACCTCCTCTATTCTGTTGAGAGCTGCCTTCAAAAGTGTCTCCATTGTGTGCCAGATTTCATATGGATGTGATAAGTCTAACACAAGAACCACTGCAGCTGATCTAGAATAATTACACAAAACATTAGAAAGAACATACTTGGGGATCATGGCTTCAATTGTCAGTGCACTGTCCTACCTCAGCCGTGGTAGGACAAAAGAACGTATCTAACATTTAGGACCCTACCTATTTGCTTCCCTTTGCTACAGGTGTGTTAACTTATACCTTACAACCCTCACATATAATAAGTAGATCTTATTTTTTATATCGTGCAAAACATGGATTTTTATTTTTATTTATTCAACTGGCAATTCAACAACAAAATCAAAACAGAGCATAAAAATGAGGTCTGATGAGCAGCCAGGGAGCACTGAAAGCACAAAAAGCACTGTCAACACAGGGTGCAGTGCTCCCAACTCAGCAGACACTACAAACGCAAAAAAGTTTGACACACACACAAGAACCACTGCAGCTGACCTATACTTGGTATGCCTATCTAGGAGCACAGAATAAGGGTACATAAATATGTTGATATTAAACTTAAATTGATTCATTTGTGGCTGTCCCCATTATGCATTCACTTTTCAGTATATGCTTTTAGATTTGATCAATAAACTTTTAGAGTTGGAATACAATTTAAGTTACAATTTGATCTATTCTATCCAACATAGTCGCTGCCTCAGATATACTTAATAATCTGCTTTTAATTGAACAATCTACCTGGGGCTGCTGTTCTATTTTTGTTTCTTGATGGAGCTTATTGGCAGTTGTTTGAATAATTAAAATATTACTTACTGCAAGAACTACCAGTTCTTCAACAATAAATTCTATAATTAAGTGTAGACGTAAACAAAGCATACAATGAGGTCTGAAGAGCAGCCATGGAGCACTGAAAACACTCAAAAAGCACTGTCCACCACAGGTGCAGTGCTCCCACCTCACAGACTCTACAAATGCAAAAAAAAAGTTTGACACACACACCACAAGCATCTTCCCGATAGCTTTTTTAGGCATAGCAGTTTGCTACACATTTTCTACATTTGCTTGTACAATTTTTCCCTATACGTTTCACTATCAACATGATCAAAGCAAGAGCTGATGAAAAATTGCTACACAAATAAAAATTCCTTGCACACCCTGCACACAAGAACCACTGCAGCTGACCTATACTTGGTATGCCTATCTAGGAGCACAGAATAAGGGTACATAAATATGTTGATATTAAACTTAAATTGATTCATTTGTGGCTGTCCCCATTATGCATTCACTTTTCAGTATATGCTTTTAGATTTGATCAATAACTTTTAGATTTAGAATACAATATGAGGGTTGACAATCAGAAGGACGTAACTCAGCACTGAAAGAAATATTAAAGAATTTCTTTAATTCTGCTGTAATACTGCTTTTGAGAAATGTGATGTTTAATATTTTCTACTAAGCAAATCTATTCATTACTCAAAATGTAAACATCTCATAAATCTCATATATGGTACTGTAAGCAAACATTATATAAACAAAGAACAATTTTTAATTATGAACAGCAGAATTAAAGAAATTGTTTAATATTTCTTTCAGTGCTGAGTTACGTCCTTCTGTTTCTCAACCCTCGAATAATTGTACAATTATTTATGTTACAATTTGCTGTATCCTATCCACCATTGTCGCTGCCTCAGCTATACTATCTGCTTTGAATTGAACAATCTACCTGGGACTGCTGTTCTATTTTTGTTTTAAATTTGATGGAGCTTATTGGCAGATGTTTGAATAATTAAAATATTACTTATTGCAAGAACTACCAGTTTTTCAACACTAAAATCTATAAATTAAGTGTAGACAGAAAGATGTAAAGGACATCTTCTACAGTGTTACAAAAAGTGGAAACAGAGCCTATCCTAAATTTAAGGTGCAAGGGAGAAATCAAATGTAAGGTTGAGCGGACATATGTTACTTCCAGCAGTCCTGAGGATGTAAAATTCTCAAAATTTTGGGCATGTAAAAAAAGCCTTTTTTAAGATATTTTTAGATCCTTTGTTTTGCCCATTAGATATGTTCATCTTTACCCAAACAAATTAAGGCATATAACTGCTCTGATTACAAGCACCTTACAAAAGACCGTTTTTTTCTTATAGAGTCACAAAAGGCCCTGTTTTTTATGTCATAATCTTGTCACCAAATGTTTACTCTTTCTATTCCGCATCCTCCTGTAGACCCTTAGTGAGAGTCGATTCGGTTATGGAGTTTCTACCAATTGAGACAGGAAAGTTCCTCCTCCCAGCTCCCAGTGTGTGCTACATCCTTGCCTGCAAAATGAAATGCTGTGAAAATGGTGGTTCTTGGCAATGGGCAAAATATTGTAAAGTAAAAGGAACAGATAAAACTGGTCCAAACCCTGTTAAATAATAAAATACATCACGGTCCCCGGACCACGAGTGCGGTCTGCCGTTGTGGTTGTGAATGGCCAACGGTCACATAAGGTCACAAAGGCCACATGAGGTCACCAACATGAGGTCACCAACCCACCCTGCCCCTTCCTTTCAAGAAGTTACATCATCGAACCCTTAACGGAACTCATACAGCATGCAATAAAATAAGGGTTAAAACATTTGACCAACAACACACACCACAAGATACAAGACATACGACCAGAGTACTCCCTACGTGCCTTCTGCATTCTTGCAGATTGACACAATTAAAGGCAGTTAGAATCCTGCCGTAAAGAGGTAAAAATTTGTGATAGTTCGTAGAAATATGAAAAGCAATAATTATATAAGTTAGATAGAAAGGGAGGGGAGAGGGGACCGATGGGGGGGAGAGAAGAGGGAGGGGAGAGTCCTTAGGAGGGGTGAGAGGAAGAGGGAGGGGAGAGGGAACACTGGGGGAGAGGAGGGGTGAGAGGGAAAGAGGGAGGAGAGAGAGATGAGGGGGAAGGGAGAGAAGACGGGGGACAGAGGGAAAGAGGGGGAGGGGAAGGATAGATGGGAAAGGGAGGGAGATGAGAAGTAGAGGGGAGGTAGGGAATAGAGAGGGAGGTAGCGAGAGGGAGGACGATGGAGAGGAGATGGGAAGAGAGAGGGGGAGGAAGGAGGTGGAGAGAGAGGGAGAGAGAAAGAAGGTGAACAACGATTTGAAAACTGTTTTGACCTTTGTCGTTCCTTATAAATTCAAAAACAATGAAAACAAAAATGCCATGGTCACAAACAATGTTGCCAACAAAATTAAATATTAATTTTTGCTTCTAAAGACAACAATTGTTAACCTCTTATGTACAACACTGAAGCCCATGATATACTACCGGTTGCGCGAGCAATTTGCTTGTGGACCATTTCGTAACACTGATCTTGTACAAAATCTGTGTTGTGCATGCCAAGCATTCCAATGTGACTGGTAGTATATCATGGGCTTAACTTAACAATCAACAAGAGCTTACAAAATTATAGCTGCTTTGTTTCTTCCACAAATATTTCCAGGTTTACTAATTGATGAAGTTTGTTAGTTTTAACAGATGGTTACAGCAAATTCAAACATGAAATAAAATTGAACTATAATCACTACAGTACCACTTATTATCAGACGTTAGTCTGTATATTGGTATTGGTCTACTTTTGAAAATCCAAAAATGTGCCGACAGAAGACAGTAAGTGTGCACGTATTGGGGGTAGGTACTGCCTTTTGCATTGTGAGAAAAATTTGGACTTCTGTCAATGGTTTTGGATAGAGGGAGCAGTGTTTGGAGCTATAAATTGGATATGTTATGTGTTGAAGTCTTCTCCAGGGCCGAAAGGCTTGTATTGTTTTTTTGTGAAGGAAAAAGGTGGAATTTTTGGACGATTTGTGAGGCAAGTAGTTTCAAGAAATGAAGTACATCTAGAGACTTGCCAATGTGGAATATTCCATGTTCCTAAATGGGGGTATCATATTGAGAAAACATATAATGAGTGTGCTCGGAGAGAGAGAGGGTGAATAAAATATAAACTATTGGAATCTGAAGGCATTTGGGGATGATTTATAACACAGAACACTTTAGATGTATTACTGAAGAAGAATATAAGTTGTTTTTTTTTAATTGGACCAGAATGTTACCTTTTTTTGCAAGATGGTTTCAACTTGCATTGTGGACTAAAGAATGTTGAAGAATCAATGAAACAAATCCAATATCCCATAATACATTGTGTCAAATTATCTAAACTAATGCTGATAAAATAGTGTAACATCACAATTTGTACATGCAGCCTGAGGTCTCATCTATTGTGTTATGGGATATGGTGAAATAGATTAAATATTCTAATCTCATAAAGCTTACCACCTAATTTGTGGGTCTCAATGCTTTGCAGAACAATCAAGTCATGAACTCCAATATCCCATAATACATTGTGTCAAATTATCCCGTATACACAAGGCATATAGCAGAATAACACATGTGATCATCAAGGTCCCATATTGTGTTGTGGGATATGGCGATACATGCCTTTATAATCATGTATTGTCCTGGCCACTTAAAGGCTCTGCTCCATGGGGCGTCTGTATGGGCATAGACTATTTATGTCTAATGCACAATTTTATTCTGCTAAATAAAATACAATTTAAATAATTTTGCTTATGCTGTGGATAGAGTGTAGTTATAATCCAAAAAACTGTTGTAAATGAGAAAAAATCAGTCCATTTGATTCTTAAACGGACAAGTTGTCAATATAGTTGTTTTTAGGTATTGGAAGAAAGACTATGTACATGGAGAAGATTGGAAATGCTGTAAAGAATCAGAGAAAGTAGGAGTATGAGAGTGAGGGTGTGAGCAGGGCAATCAACTTGTTGGGTGAAGGATTTGTTGTGGCCGCTTCCAAATTAAGAGGGCTTTTTTTGGGACTGATTGTCTTTTAATAGGGCCCTTAGAATTAGAAAAAAAATGGAGGAAAGTGGAAGCTTTTGAGCTAAAATTTGGCTCAAATTTCAGCTGAGGAAAAAAGGGAGGGAGGAGTATGAGAGTGAGGAGGTGCTGGAGGCTGTAGAGGCATGACATGGGGTTGTCGGGAAAAAAGGAAGACTAAGAACTCTGGTGGTTGGAATGGAAAAGAGAAACATGGATAGTTGGGGAAGTGGACCGGGGTAATTGGAGAGGAAATCTGGGTAGTTCAGAAAAGGAAAAATACATGTTGTCGGAAAGGAGACCCAGGGATATGGGAACTGGACCTTGGTTAGTTGGGAAAGGGCCACGGTTGTTAGATGAGGAGAATTTAGTAATTGAGAGGATTCGGTGGCAGTGGAGCTGGGAAGGGGCTAAGAGACAGATGAAAAGGGATCTGTAGTACGTTGAGAAGAGACAATGTGGCAGTTATGACCTTAGACTCTGGGGAGGTCAATTTAAGTGGACTTAAGTTGCAAAGGGGCCCTGGGGTATTTAAACAGGGGCCCTAGGTAGGTGACAAAAGTTTACTAACACTACAGGTCACGTCTGATAAGGTTCCGTACGGAACCTAACAACCCCCCGTCACGTATCGCGAAAGCCGAGAACCGCGAAATTCTAGTTTCAAACTGATTTGGATGTTTACATTATGTGAATTTCCTGGTGAAATTAAGGGGATGCCTTGTTTGGCCACCTGTGACGTCATTGACCCCCTAACTCACTGACAAAATAAAGCACATGATAATGCGAAGCGTATATTGGTCAACTGTGGCATTACAGAGCTTCAAATAAGATATTGCCAAAATTAATATATTTTATTGTGCTGACTGTTATTTGATGGCAGTCACATCACATCACTGCTACAATATTTATCATGTTCACTGTGCATCTGACTTGGGGGGGGGGGGATTTTCAGCATATTCAGCAACTCATCCACAACTGCTTTTTATGGTTTTCTATAGACATGTTTAAATAAGATTGATCTAGCAGGTGCAAGGTGGATAACACCTCAGCTGTAAGCAGCAGTCACAGGAAATATCATTTCATTGAAATTTAGTTATAAAATTGGCTTTTTGCTCAGAATAATCTAAATATCCAAATTGTTTTTAATATATGCAAATTATTGTGCTATGGGTTCATTTTAGTAAATTGAATATTCGCCTTCGTAGAAATTGTCCTCTAAAGAAACTAAGTGGATGGATTAAAAAAAAATACACTGTAAAAAGAGTGTAATAGCATTCAACTCTAAAGCTATATCTTGTCTGGGATACACTGTAGATAGCCATTGAACAAAAACTTCTAAGAGGAGACCTTATTGATATTTTTGCAAAATCTAAAGACTTATTTAATGGCTTCAATGACCACATTTGAATTCAAAGAATCTTTTAGGGTATTTAATGACTGCTGTGAACTGTTTTAGATGAATAGGAGAGAGTGTCAAAAGCTGTCAAACACTGTACATATCCACTGAACATACCATAAAGAGATTAGCTTTGAAGATGAATAGGAAAAATTGTTCTACACTGTAGATATCCATTGAACAAATACCTTCAAAAGGAGGATAGTTTTGTTAGATGAATAGGAAAGAGTGTTATACACTGTAGATATCCAATGATAAAAAAATACAAGTCGTCCTGCGACCGCTTGTGTCGCCGCCGTCCGCAGGTTTTAGTGAATGATAGCCTAACATGACCTTTGAACCTTGATATGTGACCTTTGACCTCATCAACAAATGAGGGATCCCATGTTGCACCTATGATTCAAGTTTGGTTCCAATTGAACTTCAACTTTTCATATGAGGTCAATTTTACATTTTCAGCCTATTTTACAACTTGACCTCACATGACCTTTGACCTTGGCATGTGACCTTTGACCTCATCAACAAATGAGGGATCCCATGTTGCACCTATGATTCAAGTTTGGTTCCAATTGAACTTCAACTTTTCATATGAGGTCAATTTTACATTTTCAGCCTATTTTACAACTTGACCTCACATGACCTTTGACCTTGGCATGTGACCTTTGACCTCATCAACAAATGAGGGATCCCATGTTGCACCTATGATTCAAGTTTGGTTCCAATTGAACTTCAACTTTTCATATGAGGTCAATTTTACATTTTCAGCCTATTTTACAACTGACCTCACATGACCTTTGACCTTGGCATGTGACCTTTGACCTCATCAACAAATGAGGGATCCCATGTTGCACCTATGATTCAAGTTTGGTTCCAATTGAACTTCAACTTTTTCATATGAGGTCAATTTTACATTTTCAGCCTATTTTACAACTTGACCTCACATGACCTTTGACCTTGGCATGTGACCTTTGACCTCATCAACAAATGAGGGATCCATGTTGCACCTATGATTCAAGTTTGGTTCCAATTGAACTTCAACTTTTCATATGAGGTCAATTTTACATTTTCAGCCTATTTTACAACTTGACCTCACATGACCTTTGACCTTGGCATGTGACCTTTGACCTCATCAAAATTGGGGGATGCCATGTGGCACCTGTTGACCAAGTTTGGTTGCAAATCATCAAAGTATGTGGATATTACATGCAAATGTTAGACCCTTTTTCACAACAGCACATCAACAACATCATCAACAACAGACAACAACAACAGTGGACAAAGTGATCCTATGTGTCTTCATGCCTTAAGGCAGGCGATAAAAAAACCACCATATGGAGACATCGTGCAGTTATTGTCCATTTTACTATACCTTATACACAGTGCGCTCACAATTGACGCGTGACCTCTTGTGCCTAGTGTGTATTTAAAGTATAGGGGCTTTACTAGTTAGCATCGCTGCTGCCAAAGTTTATGCTCAAATTCAGCGGAACTTTCACACGATCAAGGAAATGTTTTCTTTCTTCGTGGTTGCAAATTTTAAAATAAAATGTTATTCGGAAGATATGCGGTGCTTTTCATTTATGAGACCATATCCAGGATCATATCAGAACTATCCTCCTTAAAATACCCGTGCACAGCGAATGGTAAATTCACTCTAACATTTTGCCTGAGTACAGCCGGAGGATCGCTATATTCATGAGGCCGTAATAGAAAAACGATTTGACCTATGTACTTGGAACTTTCTGTCAATCAAGCCCATGCTTTCTTTATTTGGTATGCCAAACAAAGGATCGATTGGACCTTGGGAAGGTACGCGGTTGATGTTATATGTAAATGACTTCCTGATGGCCAAAATACACTGCTCAACCCAAGTTAGCTGCATGTTAGGGCAGCGTGTTTACTCAAGTGTGGCGGTACTCGGCCGTTCATTCGCTGAGGCATGTCACATGGCTAAAATTAGCATATGGTTAACAGGTAAGCTGGGTTAGGGACACAATAATCCAGTTTAGTGTGGTAAAGGTCGTGGCGTATTTTGCCGTGGAGGTAACTGCACGATGATTAGCTTGGTAGATGAATAGGAGAGTGCCATACACTGTAGCTGAACAAAGACCTACAAGAGGAGATTAGCTTTGTAGATGAACAGGAAAAAGTGTCATATACTGTAGATATTATTCACTGACCTTCAAAAGGAGATAAGCTTTGTAAATGAATAGGTCAGTGTGTCATACACTGTAGATATTACCCACTGAACAAAGACCTTCAAAAAGAGATTAGCTTCATAGATGAATAAGAGAGTGTCACACACTGTAGAATAGACTGAACAAAGACCTTCAAAAGGAGATTAGCTTTATAGACGAATAGGAAAGAGTGTCATATAGATGAGGCGACATCAATGTTTACAAACACAAGTTAGCACCTGGTCTACTGACATGTTAGAGGTGCGAAGAATATGCCCATACAGTTACAGCATTCACTAGCCTTATAACACCGGATTGAGTGCGAATTTTAAAGCACAAGCCATGCAGGTGCTCACATATACTGACAGGCATCAGTGCTGTGTTTGTTGCCCGGCGGTGACGTCACATGTTCACCTCAGCAGGACTGATGATATAACTGAACAAAGACCTTCTAAAGTGAGATTTAGCTTTTGAGATGAATAGGAGGGTGTCATACACTGAAGATAAAGAATGGACAAAACCTTTACAGGAGATTGCTCGTAAATGAGTAGAGAAGTGCCATACACTGTAGAAATCCATTGAACAAAGACCTTCTAAAGTAAGTATCTTTGTAGAAAAATAGGTAAGAGCTATCATACACTGTAATATCACTGAAAGACCTTCAAATGGAGATTAGCTTTGAAGTAGGAAATGAGGAGAGTTCATCACGTATAAACGAAAAAGACCTAAGAAGATTAGCTTTGATAGAATAGGATAGCAGTAATACACTGCAGGAAATTCACTGAAAAAAGCAAAAATATTCACTTCTAGATGAATAGGAGAGTGTTAAAAACTCTTGCTGGTAATGAACAAAGGCCTCCAACAGGAAAATTGCTTAGAAGACATATAGAGCATACACTGAAGATATCTATGAGCAGCAATAACAAAGACCCCACATGAGGAAATTTGATTCACAGGTGATAACCACCGGCGTGTATCCAGACCTTGGATTTGAGGTGGACCCCGAGGGGCGGAAGGATCCTCTAACTTAGCTGAAAATAGCTGATTTCGCAGACCCCCGGGGGACCCGAACAGCACCCCAAATATGCCACTTAATAAGGGAGAGTATTTGTTCTTCTGATATATCTGCTAGTAAATTCCAGCAGAGGAAAAGAAAAACAAGGCATTTAAGTGATCTTATGGGCCATAAACACGGAGTGTGAAATGTATTTTGAACCATTATTTAATTTTAGGATGGACTTCATTTACAGTGTTATGGCCATATAATCTGCTTTTATTTTACCCACAAAAAAAGGTAAACATAGCCTTATTTGCATTCACATTAAAGATGAAAGCACACAATGTTATTGGACACAAAAACAGTTCGCTATCTTCACAATGAAATGAAGCATTTCTGACAAAAGTGCAGGTAACCAATCACATTTGTTGTACAGTGAGGGCATTGACATTTTTGATGTATATTATGAAATGACTCTGATTTATGCACATGTAACAACAAGATGTGGACGCATCACATCAGAGAGGGCCAGCATTTTTTATGCACAAAAATTTTGTTAGCAATACTATAGTAGGGACGGCTATTGGTATCAATGCATGTGAGTTGGGTTCATTTGGAGCAATCTGTGACCGTGGCGTGGAGAGCAGAGCATCATTTATCAGTGGGTGGTGGAATGACTTCTATGAAGCATTAATCGACCAAATTTAGCGGGGTGCCCCCTCGTGAAAGTGTGGGTTGGGTGGAATCCAGAGAGGGGGAAGTTCATTAATACAGAGTCACTTGTCACGGAATTGCTCCAAATGACTAAACTATGATGCTGTTTCTTTCTTTGGGTTGGCACTTGGAATATCCCATCAATGTTCCATTTAAGGCAGTCTCTGAGGACTTGATGCAATGTTGGGTTGGAGAGGCGATGGAACGGTTGGCGAAGGCGAATAGTGTACGTTGGTTATGGGCATGGGTTGGGAAGGGATGACGGGCCATGTGTGGAGAAGGATGACGAAGCATGCCTTAAGAAGGGCCTTGATTCGAGGTGGGAGGTTCGGGGAGGAGGGAATGTCAAAGAAGACTGGAAGAAGCAAGTGGAGGAGGAGAGTAGGAGGGTTGGGATTAGGATGGAGGATGCATTGAATCGGGTGAAAGGGAAGGAAGGAGTAAGGACGATTGCTGCCCGTGTGAGGTTGAATCCGGCCCCCCCTGTTTATGGGGACAAAAACGATTAAAACTTGGATTTACTACTACTACTATATCTACTACTCTCTCAACTCGCAGACAGATCATTCACATGTATGTAAATAGTGCAATACATATTGCATTGTTTTTTCAGTGAAATAATTCCTAAATCAAACTGACCTATGCTTAGCCAAAAAATATATCAGTCAGCACTGTCAAGTTAAGTACTATGCATGAACAATCATCCATTCTGTCCTGATTAATAAGGGCAACGTGATTCATTTAATGAATGGCAAAGGCAAGGCTTCAAAGCACTCAACTGATAATGCAAATAAACAAAGTCTTGTGACACTTAAAAACCCAGAACTGACATGAATGCATAGTTTAGAATACAAAACAACAAGGGAGAAGAGTAAATCATGAAACATGCATTCACTAGTGGGAAGAACACCAACATTGCGGAACTAGATGGTGAAAGAATCATGCAGGTCAATTACCATTTTATGGATGCTCTTCCAGGTTAAATGCAACAATGGATGGAAATGCAATTCATGCATGAAGCAGTGAAAATTAAACTTCAAAATTATTACAGTATAACTGAGATGAAACTAACATAATAAATACATAAACTGGGTTTTATAAGTTAAATCTAGATGAAGATGGGTTCATCTACTGTTGGGATAGAAGAAAATTACAATGGTGTCAAATTAATATATATTTGAAGTAACTGAAAAAAATCAAGAGTGTTATGCTGGCAAAATATTAAACTATGGGTAAAACCCATAACATGCAATTCCCGCAGTCATGTCTACATAACGAGGCAGTACTTCCTTTTGGATATGTGCATTGAAAGGGGGAGTAAAGTAAACTATGCAGTTGATGGGACCAAGAGTGGCCCGAGTTTTAACGCCTCATTACACCTACACACAATAAAGTTTCACACCAAAAAAAAACAGTTAACTTTAAAATGGTGTACATTTCCAACATGACTTGCTCTCAAAGCCAAACTTCATATGTTGCAAGAGCAATTCTCATGTTGCAAGAGCAATTCTCATGTTGCAAGAGCAATTCTCATGTTGCAAGAGCAATTCTCATGTTGCAAGAGCAATTCTCATGCTGCAAGAGCAATTCTCATGTTGCAAGAGAAATTCTCATGTTGCAAGAGCAATTCTTATGTTGCAAAAACAATTCTCATGTGACTTCCTGCTATATAGCAAATACACAAAAAGAGGAACCAAATAACGAACAAACAAATCAATGCAGTCTAATTGAAATACTAATGAACATTTTGTTAAATGGCATATTAAAGCAATAATGGCACATTTTTGAAGAGCGCCCCCAATTTTTGAAATTTGATATTTTGGCACAGTTACGTTGGTAATTGTCTAAGAAACTATACCTGCGAACGAGAATGCTAAAAAATGTGTATTTATCATAAAATAAGTGATTCTGTAATTAGAATTGGGATCCCAGATTGGACTTAACGGCAGAGCTGGAAATGCTACGTTTATGTCCGTCCATGATGAAATAGTGCCACCTCGAGAAAATAACCTCTAACTTGACTTGCCTGAACCAATAAAGCAACTAATGGATGAGCGTAGGCACGTACATGGAGCTATTTCCCGGCTATTTCACATTGGAAGGCCGTTTCCAGCAGCCGTTGAATTATTATCTGAGATCTCCAATAATAATTATTCTAATTACAAAATTCCTTCGCTTGTGAGACGGACATTTCCGAGCTTAACCATTCACAGGTATAGTTTACTAGCCAGTTACCAATGCAACCGTGTAAAAATCTCAATTTTTTGAAAAATTGGGGGCGTTCTTCAAAAAAATGTGCTATTATTGCTTTAAAGCATAACAAGTTTAAAAAAAACTGCTGAATCCCCGGGGTGGGTACTCGACCCAAAATTGGGTACAGGTGTGCGTCCGTCAGGTAAAAAAAATTGACCCATGTTTATAGTGACCAAATTGTATAAAAATATGACCCATTTATATAGTTGGTTCCGAAATTTCGACCCATTTCTATAGTTGGCTTTGAAATTTCGCACCATTTTCATAGTATAATCTTAGCAAAATCGGCCCATTCAGTTTCATAGAAACTTTTCCGAAAATCAGAAAAATCAACCATTTTCATTGTGATTTTACTGAAAATCAGAAAAATTGACCCATTTTCATAGTAAATTGTGACCAAAAATTGAAAAATGGACCCATTTATATAGTAGCAATGACCTAAAAATGACCCATCAATATAGTAGCATGGTGGGAAAAATGACCCATTGTTATAGTAAGGGGTGAAAATGTGACCCATATCGGCAGCACATAAGTACCTACCCTTTTCCACTGAGTAACCCCCCCGGGGCTGAATCATTATTCCAAACCTCCTTTATCTTATTTCCTGTCTGTCTTGAATGTCTGGGGCACTCTCTCTTGACCTATTTGGTAGAATTGTTATCAACACATCAATCTTGCACAGATCGGGTTTAGTGGAAAGAGGGCAAGGGCGTTTGCATTGAGTGTGAGGTACCTCATCAGTTAGCAGGTAGCGCTCGTGGGGTTCACCGCCATTTTTAAAACACTATAGAGTAAATTCAATGCTTCATCAAATTCCCAAAAGCCAGCAATGACTTGCTTTTGTGTGTGCAGTTGCAAATGGGTATTACTGGGCTCAGAACCATGCCTTACAAAGCAATCTTCCACATGTACAGGGCAAGGTATAACCATTAGGCATGGGTTACAAAAAAATGAATCCTCATGATAGTAACAGAACACATGCTAACTTACATGCTAACACTCATGCTAACTTACATGCTTATTAAAGGTGCAACGAGAGATTTTGAGGCACCCAAATATTGTATTATAATAGTAATTTCAAATTGATTAGACACTCAATAGATTTCTTACCTTGTATTATGCTACAGAAATGTCTAAAAGGGAGAAAAAAGGTGATTTTGATTTGCTTATATTTCAATGTAAAACATAGGCTGAATTTCGTATTTGCTCCTATACGAAATTAGAAATTTCACAATCCTTTCAGAAGGGGATATTTTTGATGGAAAGCTTTATATCAGGGCAAAAATCAGAACTTTCAATTTTTTAGGGACACCAGATATGTGAAATCTCTCATTGCACCTTTAAATGCTTCATTTAGTGATATTGACAAGTTTCAAACAGAATGCCATCATTATCACATCAAACATTTCATTACTCTTTGAAAGGTTTCTGCCTTAAAGTTCTCATAAATAGCCATTGGTGAAATAAGATGTCAATTTTGTACATAACTGTATGGACAGAGCTAAACTCATGACCCATCAACAACCTACTTGATTGCATAATTATTTACATAATTAGCCAAGAACCATAAGTGACCATACCATATCAACCCCATCTGATTTTGTCGGTACAGCCAACTTACCATATTGTGCCCCTTAGCTCTTCTACCAAATGTGTACTCCAAGGCTGTGGTTGCCTTTGGTGGCTCATCCTTCTCAAGAAATCTCAGGATGATTGAGGTCTTTCCCTGTCAACATTCAAGGGGAAACACAAATTAGAAAGAACACTATTGTTTTTAAATGACTAAGTGGTTTTCAGCTGTTAAACGATGTAGACATTTTGCAAACATCTATAAACATAAGACTCTTTTCAATCAGCAGAGTGTTATTTCACAATGAAAATTAAACAAATATTTTCCATCACTGAAGCAATGATCTGTATTATAATATACCATGAGATGATGTATTTCCTCAATGACACACGTGTGGTCTTGAGTGTACATGGGATCCACTGGATTGAGCACTCAACCCACGCACACCAAAGGTTGTGGGTTCGACTCCCCCAGCAGCATATGTACTGTGCCCTTGAGTAAGGTGCTTTATCTCAAATACTCCTCCCCACCCAGGTGTATAAAAGGGTTTGCTGGGGAAGTAACAGACTAGTTTGCAGGAGTTAAAATTACACTGAAGAGTCTGGCCCAAACGCCAAGGGAAGAGAGATAGGCACTCCCTCCGTGCATGAGCTTGCTCAGCATGACACTTTACACTCCTTATTTCATCTATTACCGTACCAATCGTGTTGGTTCCACATTTTGCAAGTTCTGGTCTTAGTGAAAAGGTTTACTTACTGCACTTTTGCTCCCCATGAAGAGAATGGTACATTCTGTTCCACTGTGCTGGCCAGTCTCAGCTGAAAGAACAAAGAAAATGCAATCTTTTCTAACAAATTTAATATTGTCTTATTGAAAACAAGCGGTTCTCGAACCACAAGTGTCATCTGCTTTCTGGATCCACCTTTCCTTCACTCTTATTTTATAACTTAACCTAAAATGATCTTTGACCTATGCAAGTGACCCTTGACCTTTTACAAATGTTCCTGCGTTGCATCTATGGTCCATGTTTGGTTGCAATTGGACTTTCAACTTCTCAAATTATGCCAATTTCATGTTTTCAACCCATTTTATAACTTGACCTCATATGACCTTTGACCTTGATATGACCCTTGACCTCATTATCATATGAAGGTTTCAAAGGGGCATCTATTCCCCAAGTTCTGTAACAATTGGACTTGTTTCTTGAATGACGCCACTTTGATGTTTTCCCAGCCTATTTTAATTACTTTTACCCCATGACCTTTGACCTTGGATATGTGACCTTTGACAGCATTAACATATGAAGGTCCCCAGGGGATCTCTTACCAAGTTCTGTAGCAATTGGACTTTTAACTTTCCGAACCTTTTAACCTTTTTGAAAACATGGGCAGACGCTACACAGCAGACAGAATGACTGGTAGTGTGCCCTCATGCTATCCTTGCAGGTGACACAATAAACTCGCTCTCTCTCTCTGGGGTTTGTGTTAAGTTTTTCTTTTTAAGGTAAAATAGCTATAGATCTAAATAATAACTTCTTACATAGAAATGTTGTAACAAACCACACACACTCTTTCCACTCTCTCTCTTCTAACTTTTTTATGGCCATAACTTCCAATAATGAGTTTGTTCCATGATTTCAAATACTGTTTGTGTTTGGTAAATAAACTTGAAACAATGAAGTATCAGTCCTTTGGAGCCAAGAATGAAATTCACATTTAGTCATAGTTGTACTCAAAATGAAAATTTTTTCCATCTTCACTACGTGGGCTTAAATTCTTGGACAGGAGATACCCACACCAGGTAAGCGCCAACAACCTACATGGGAGGTTCGGAGCAGGCCTTCGACCATTACACATCACGAAACGAGTGCGATGGTCCAGCCTTGCTCACGTAGTCCATGTTTGCGTGTGTTCTATTCTCTGTCCACCAAATTATTAATCAGACTAATTCCTAACGTACTTTAACCTTCATGTCTTGGCACTCTCCTCATCTTCTCCTGCTGGTGAATAGCATAATCCACAGTGATTTTCTCTGAAAAATTGTTAATGACCAAAAAAATTTTGATGATGAGTATCTAAAATGCTTCTAAGCCATGTAAACTAAATACAATACCAGTCCCCAAAACAACATTCCCTAACATTTCAATTAGGGTAAGGAGAAAAATGAACTTTCTTTCTTCTATACCAAAATCTCAATGATCAGCCTTGAAAAGTGTGGAATTTGGGAATGTCATTCCCGGGATTTTGGCTATTTGGAGGGAATTTTTGACCTTAAAATCAAAATACATAAGACTGGGAATTTTGAATCTTTGAGTGAATTTTGCTATCTTAGAGGGAACTTTTGATCATATTCCCGGGAATTTTGCATTTTTACAAAACCCTGTCAATGATTTTATAATGGATTGAATGGGGGGGGGGGCACAAATTCATGTCACATAATCTGTTGATCGGTCACGCCACCTTTAAAAATCACAAATTACAAAATTCGCAGTCAAAAACCGTTCCCACTGGCACAGGACTTAACAAAATGTTCAATGTTGAATATTTTAATTAGTCGCAGGTGGGGGACCATCCTCAACTTGTATTCATGGCATCATTCATTTTGTATGTACGAATTCATTTACCGTATATGAATTATCCCTTTCTTCTAGCCCGAGAACTTGATCCTTAACAAGACTTGCTTTTATCTGCTGTTATTATGAGCTGTCCTCATTAAGGCCTGCGCCTGTACATATATTTTACGTGGGAGGTGTGAACGACCCTAAAAATGTGGTTTACATGGCAGTCTCCTCATTAATTTTTATTGTCAAAACATCAACTAATAGTTTCTTGTCATGCATTTTAACAGCTTTGGTGCTAGCTAATATTAACAACATATTGTGTGTCCAAACCTACTTTTGAAGTCTGGTTCACATAAATTAAAGATCGACATGTAAAAACAGCGGAAATCTTTGAAGATTTAGCAAGCTACTTGCAGGTTCCCCACTCTGGGGAAAATAATTTCAAAATAAATTAAATTCAACTCAACGCTCCCGACGCTCCCACGACCTTGACGCTGATTGACACTAAATCGATTTTTAACAGTCGCACGCCTGCTCGGTCAGTAATATCCTGAGCATCCTGTACTAAAGAATAGAAGCAACGGATAGTCTTTTTCCAGTCCATGTGAGACCCAATTTGTGCAAAGTAGAGCAACAACGCAGTTTTTATCATAACTTTGAAACCCATATTTGCCCTCCGAACATGAGTACCCTAACACGGCAGCGAGGCAATGAGAGCCAACGAAACGTGGTACACCGGTCGAAATGTTTTTTGTTGCATCCTGGCCTCACAACTATTTTTTGGTCGCGCAAATGACTCGCATTTCGCCTCATTGCATCTGGGCCGTCTTACCTGCGAAATGAACGCGATGTTTCGTTCTTTTCAACTGGGCCTCTTCCCCCGGAAATGACTCATGGATTTTTTGTTGTCATTGGGTCTCTGGGCCCCGTCTTCCGGAAAATGCACGGCGATGGTTTTTTTTTTCGTTGTATTTGGGCCGTTCTTGACTGGAAATGATGCGATCTTTTCATTTCACTGCATTTCGGACGGTTGGCCCGCAGAAGGCGCAAATCAGGCGGGTGACACTACAAATGCCCATAGACAATTTCGATTCGATGGTGGATAGCGCCCCATGTTCGACAAGCTATTTTTTTAATTATGGCATAAACTTATTCATGACGTAAACCGGAGCATGACTAGCTATAGCGGCCCCGCATGACTATGATGTAGCGTAATTTAGCGCCACTCACGACTGCGAACTATAAGCAAAATTTCATTTCATGTCAGATCAGTGGCAGTACGCATCCATTATTTATTTTTATTTATTTACCCTGTTTTTATTGCATTCGCAAGCGATGTTTCTCTTTGCTCTGGACGTCTTTCCCGGTAAATGGCGGGGAGGGATGTTTTTTCGTTGCAATCTCATCTGGGCCGTCTTCGGAAATGACGCGATGGTTTTTCGTTGGCTTTGGCCGTCTTCCGGGAAACTGACGCGATGTTTTTTCGTTGCATCTGGGCCTTTATTGACTTTAACGCTACTATTCCTGTGCCGGGAAAACGAACGCAACTTTGGCTCTCGTTGCATCTGGGCCGTTAAATAAAAATAGATTGCCCCTCGATGCATTTGGGCCGTCCGTCCGCAAAGAACGACCCGCTCCGGGTTAGGGTTAATGAGTCCGAGAGAACCCTTATCTTCTCTAATAATCATGTCCAGAGAAAAAACGGGCTATCATGATAGTAGAAATGGCAGACAGTGAGTTCCTAATAGTCCGAAGGCTGAGATTTTTCTTGTAAAAAACGTCAGGAATTTAGCCACGTTTCCTACAGATGCAGTATGCGGATCAACCTTATGTTTCTTGCGCCAGACATTGAATCGTCGAAGTCGGCCATTGTAGATAATGGATGTAGACTTCCTTCGTGCTCCCGCCGCCAGGGAAGGCAGCTTCTTCTGAAATGCCCTTGCATTTGAAGGCGAGCTTGAGAAGGCCACACAGTCAATTGTAGAGACTTCAGTCCTTGGAGCGACACTCTTCTGTTTCTTTCTTTCTTCCGTCCACCAATAGATTTTGCCTTAAATGAGTCAGTCTTGGATGGTCTTTCCAGCATGCTGACCACCGCAAAAACACAACCTGACTGGCCAAAATGGGGCTACAACACATCTTCGCAATGACTTGATTGCTGAAACTCGTCAGTACTTTAACCAGAATTGTTATCGGTGGAAAGGCGAATGGCAATCAGGTTCTCACCAACTTATTGTAAAGGATTCCTTCACC